>JAQIWQ010001288.1:0-11339 GCA_034695825.1 Folsomia inoculata
TGCTGCTGCCTTTCGCAATTACATGGAGGTGTTGTTCTCGAATCTTTAAGTTGTTGACGATTGACCGCATCCAAATATGAGGGTGGTGGTAGCAGGTCTTCTACGCAGAGGACAATCTCACCAGTTTTGTGAACGGTAGGGAATGATTGATCTGGTTAGAAAAACAAACAGGGTAAAATTAGTAACTTTTCATAAATAAAAACGCATGCAAATTGAACGTACATAAAAGGTATAAAGGTGGCTTATCGCAGTCTGAAGTTGTTGAATTATGTCTACTACTGGGACAACTAATATGAATAGGTGCGGATCCTCTTAGCATCATTTTGACGAGTTGTTTCTGTCTCCAAAAGTAGAACCACACCTACAATAATGCATTAATGAGTAATCAAATTCTGAGGGTAAATTAAAGGTTAAGTGAGAATACTTGAGATAAGTGCTTACCAACAGGGCTACAAGGAGTGGTAGTGCTGCTAACCAGTAGAAAAAGAAATCCATAACAAAGCTTTGTTTATCTGCGTCCATTTTGGTTGTAGTTTGATATGAGAGTTATTGGAGTTTGTGTTACCAAATTGTATAGTAAACTAACATTCTCGGAAATGGTTGGCTTTATAGGTGTTTGTTTAGTTCATTACAATTTAAAATTAGCTGGAATGAAATAAATTTAAATTTGTCTAATTAGATTTGCATAAGAATGGGATGTGGGATTTTTATGGATGGAGCAGTTTTGGCTGATGTTTTGCAGATTGTTAAATGCAGCAGAACAGAACAGAACATCGCATGGCGTCTCCTCGGTCGGAGTCTAATGATTAGAATAAATTGAGCATTTGCATGGTTGGAAGTGATACTGGTACATATGGTCTATACTGGTTGGTGGTATGGATTATTACCTTGAAAGAGTGCTAATTGTTGAAGAGCTATTTTTATCTCATAAGAATGACACTGATAAAAATATTGTTCACAAATTATTGAGTGAGCTTAAACCAGAATTCTTCCGCAGATGGAGAATGGAACATTCTGAATTTTAATTTGGATGAGAGGAGTGACTATCTATTAGTGAATAGGGGGAACAGATTGTTAATGACAATTTGTTATGACATGGCATTGGATACGAATACGAGACAGATTTAAATAATTCAGTCCAGTTTAAACAGCTTATTATATAAAAAAATAGATGAAAGTCTAATGAACCTCGACTAGTTTGTTGCAGAGAGTAACTGGTTCCGAATGGATTATTTATGGATGGCTTTGGTAGTGTCACCTTAACTTAACGGGGTACAGGAGCGTATATGACTTTGAGAATGTCATGTCAGTCCAGTCATGACCGTGATTGATCTGGTTCTGGTTCATCTTCATGGATTATAGTAGTTGCTGTTGTTGGCGACGACGAGGTCGAGGTAGAGCTGGCTTCTTCTAGATCAGGTTCCACAATCCCTTGTTTTTGTACAATGATTCTGGAAATGTACATTGGTCCAAAGTTTGAGACAATGTGTGGTTCAATAAGGGCTCCAAATCGTGTCCTAGTCACACGGAAGAATCCACGGCGTTCAAATGGTTTAAGAAGGGATAGTAGCCCGTACAAGTCAATTGCTAGGTTTTCTACGTCCGTCTCCTTTAATGCATGCATTAGCACCTGAGGGATTAATAAGATAGGGTAAAATTAGTGCTCTCATATGGATGGGTTGGTATACATTAGTTCTATGATTGATTACCCCGTCATTTTCCACAGGACTCAAGGTGCATGTAGAATAAACGGTGACGGAGCCTTCCGTTTTCTTCATGGTTCTCAGAGACGAAAGTAAAATCGCTTTTTGTATATTTACTAAATTAAGTCGTTCCTTTGTTCGTGTAGTTTTAAAAATATTATTATCTTGAATTGTACATGAGACTCGATCATTAAGACAGGGCACATCTGCAAGGACACGATCAAACTGTTTCCCATGAGGATAATCTTTCCCATTGAATCTGGTAAAGCTGACAGTATCTGGTGTTTGGTTTCCTGGAAGAATAAGAATAAAATTGATTAGATAAGTTGTAGGATTTTAGATGAAAGATGAGAACGAACCAGTAAACTCTTGGAAAATGCTTCTAATTCGAGAAAGTCTACTGCTTTCCAGGTCATTACAAGTAATTGAACCTAGAGACATTGTCATAAGGGCCATTAGTGATTTTGTCCCAGGTCCTGCACACATATCCAGCAGATCTACGGATGGATTCAGATCCAGGGCAAGGACGGGTACAATTGACGCACCGTTTACGCAAATGTACTCTCGCAAATCTATAAAGGGAATTTTTACACAAGATTCAATCAACAATTCTGTTATTTGTATTTATCTTATCTATGTTACCAGACGAGGGATCCCTTTGTGCTCCAGGGAATTCTTGTCCTGAACCCAGCTCGAATGTGTAGGGGATGAGTGTATTTGGAGGCCAAGTTATAGTCTTTGTCTTTTCCGGAATAGAATATACAAAAGGATGGTCGTCATCAGGGTTTAGGGCAGATTCCAAGTTTTGTGGAAGAAATCCAGCATAATATTCAGAATCAAAGGCGAATTCATCCAAACCTTTGAGTTTTGTTGGTGGTACGAATGCAGCTGCAAAAAAGTGAAGCTCACTATGAATGTTGTTTGTTACACACCGAATGGTCACTGTATTGACCCTGACTGACCTTGACTATAATGGCTAAGACCTTGGCTAGACTCCCATTCGAATGTGTTACTCGAAGTAGCTGATGAAGGTCCCCATAAATGTTCACCACCCAAACCTTTCTTTTGAGGTGCATTTTGATAAAGTATTTCCATCTCTTCGGCCCTCTTTGTGACGGCGATGGATTCTAGAGTCCGTTCTGAATCATGGATTCGACCTAGATCCTTTTTGATGTCGATCTAAAAACAAAAGTCAATATAGATTTGCGACATTTTCGCCATAAAAGCCTACCTGTTTCCTATCCACTAAAAGTTGTTGTCGTCCTTGATCCCATAAATGATGTAGATTGTATGCCCCAAGACCTTGTAATTTATCAGATATCCTTTCTAAATTTCCTGTAAATGGATTTGGTATTGCGACATATTTGACAGGGGAGAGTAGGCCGAGACGTAACCCAGGCCATTTCTTTTTCCCAAAGAATGACCCATAAAAGTCGTCAAAATGTTCAAGAGCTCGTTGGGGTGTGGTCTTTTTTTGGAGATCTTTGTACTAAAATATAAAGAAAATTAACTGGTAAAGACTATATTTCTTTAATTTTGCTTCTTGTTTTTGTTTCCTTACCGTAATTTTAGTCTTTGTAGCGTAGTATCTAGAAAACATTATTTGCATGAGGGGGTGTGGTTTAGGTAAAAGTGGAGCCATCATAATGGGTCGTTTTGGGGTCGAAAATGGTCGAAAAATAGGGAATTAATTAAAATTGAAGTGATAAATAGCAGAACCAACCGGCATGAGACATCGACTGCCGGCTTTTTGGTTTTTCTCATTGTTCCCAAAGAACATTTAACGTTGTTTCATGGAATAAATGAACGCCTTACTATACAAAACAAGTCGTAGGTTTATTAGTATCAGTCTTATCTTAACAGTCCTACTTGAATTATCAAGTAATTAAAATATATTGCATATGTATTGTATTTAACTATCTATACCAACCATTAGGTACGGACGGAGGATGAAGGCAGGCAGTTAAGTTGGAGCTTATTACATAACAATTACTTATTTCTTAAATCGTTAATTGTATAAAACAGTTGAGAATCTTTGTAAAACATGTTCCAACCAAAATGGTCAAAGGTTAGTTGGGTGAATTCATCATATCTTGATTTGCATTTGCTTCCCACCCAACGCATTCCGTTCTGAAACCCATCATGGCCCACCGCATTGACGTTGTCTACAGCAGTCTTTTTGAGAATAAATGTCCTTGTCTTTTTATCCAATCCTGCATCAGTTAAGATGGACATCATTTCCATCTGGAAAGTGGAGGACAAAGAATTATATGATGTCAGAAGGAAGGACTTATTGTTAGTAAAGGATCTTACAACATAGGGTGGAGTCTTCTTTTGAGTATCGTTCTTCTTTTTGTGTTTACCATCGTTGGGAAAGACCACCTCAGAAACGGCTAACCATTCTAATGTCTTAATCTGAAGTAGTTGGAAAACGATTTTCAGAGGCACGTTTACTCCGTATACTTGTACCTTTTTAAGGTTTGGGAAGATTTTGGGGATGGAGGAGACAAAGGTTGAGGTCCAGGTACAATTGTCCAAGTAAAGTTCTGTGATGGGTGATTGGGTCAAGATTTTGTCTGGCACGCTGCATTCTAGCTTGGCTTTTCCGATAGCAATTTTTTGTAGTTTGCAACCTGGTTAAGAAAGAGATTATTGGCTTAATTTGTGAAGGATTAGTTAGCAACTTATTTAATACTGAATGAACTCACCTCCTGTCTCATCTAATAGGCCCACATCCTGACCAAAGTCTAGGACTTCTAGTCCCATGTCATCGCAACTGAACTGTAGCAGAGATTTGTTGTTTTTCTGAATAAACTCTGCCCGATCTTTGATCCCTTTCACTTTTCGCATAGTAATGGATTCCAGATTAGAAGTGGGGATTCGGTGGAAGGATTCTATTGTTACTTCGTCTAAATGAATGTGGGTAAGCTTGGCCAGACTTTCATCTTCCCCGAATTTGAGACCTTGCAGAATTGGGTCTGCTGCTGCATTAATTCTGAATAAAATGCATAGAGTCAGGTAGAGAGAATGAGAATAAAAAATGATCTGAATCAATTATATATACCTGCTAAGGATGAGAGTTCCACTTTCGTGACAAATCTTGAGAACGGTGATTCCATTAATGTTTAAATTAACATTGACCATAGAGTCCCAAAGTGTGGATAGCACGTTAGATTGCTTATAAAAGAATAGGATCGAGCTCTGAATACTTAGCTTGGCCAGATAGTTTTTGAATTGGGACAGGGTTTTTTTCTTTGTGGAGTAATAGTAGTTGATTTCAAACTCTTTCAACTTTGGCATTTGTAGAAGGAATAAGTTCTTGCTATCCAGTACTATCCCGGACTCTTTCACAACCTCTTTACTGGCGTTGGCGTCAAGAAAATTGTATAAATGACGCAGGGTTTTGCTCTGAGGGAATGGTCCTTCAGCTAAGAGCTGTTTCTGTATATATTCTTCCACTTCTAGCGGAAGTAGAGCAACCACTTTCTTGGTTTTGTCCTTTATAGATGGAATATGGTTCAGATTTAGGTCTACTATGGACTCGGCAGTATTGGTAACGCTATTGGCGAGAACTGAGGATGACGTGCAGGGACGTTCGTCGTCCACAATTAAGAGGTCCGTTGTCCTCTGATTGCTTCCAGATCCAGTTTCTACACAAGAATGCAGTTGGCGTAATCATTAAAAAGATTTAATTTGTTCATGGCTTTTACCTGATCTTAGAGGTGGTCCAATGTCTGGTTCAACAACACCAGATACAACGTCCATGTTTACGTGCTGTTCCGTACCTGACTCAGTTTTAAACTTTTTGTTCGCCGGTTCTTCGTCATCATCTGGGCGATCTCGGTCCGATGCTCGTCTACTACATCGTTAAATATCACACACACATTTCATTCAAAGAGTCAAAGACTAAGCAATTGTAAAGGTAGAAACTATAAACACACCGCAGAGTACGCTTATCTGGATCATCTCCATCTC
Organism: Folsomia inoculata; assembly: GCA_034695825.1. Lineage (NCBI taxonomy): Eukaryota > Metazoa > Arthropoda > Collembola > Entomobryomorpha > Isotomidae > Folsomia > Folsomia inoculata. Next base: position 5,679 of record JAQIWQ010001288.1, read on the forward strand.
TTCTTGGACCACCTCCGCCACCTTGACCTCTATCATCAGAACCGGAACCACCTTGACCTCTATCGTCCCCACCCTCAGAACCAGAGTTGTCAGTAGAAGCTGCGTTTGCATTACTGGCTTCCACTGACGATTTGCCACTGCCTAGTCTGCGCTTAGTTGAATAAGGGGCTACATCCGATCTTAATTTGTCTACTTGTCCAAGGTTTTGATATCTGTTAAATCATAATAAGGTTGTTAAATAAAATATTGAAAAATGTTAAAGAGCTACATGTGTATTTACAGCATTATATTGCAAGCGTCTTCAAGAGTCAGAATGCCGGTGGTTTTCTGAATTACTGCAAAATCATGGTTTGTCATGACCGGAAATCTAATGAGTTGGACTCCTCGACCAAGTTCAGTTCTAATCTGTTCTCCAGGAATATCAACTTTCACATCCGCGTTTGGATCGAGCCTTTGCTTCACGATTATACGGTGTCTTGCCCAACTAGAAAATTAAATATTTAACGTTCAGACACTACACTACGAAATTGAATGAATGTGGAACAACATTTTGATCGATTTGACAAACTTACGCTACGGCTGCGTTGCACACTGTAATCTCCTCAGCTTGCAATTCTTCACTTTCCAAGATGACACATAAACTATCCAGGGACAGCTTATTGATAGTTGATGGTTGAGAGGGTGGGTTCAAAATGTCATTGGCATACCTAGATTTGTGCAATCGGTTTACAATGCAAATTTTAAAAATGTGGTGACTGAATTGATTGCTCTTATTCTTACTGGGCAATATGTTGAAGGGCAAGCTCTTTGAGACGTTCATCACCCTGTTTAACAGCTTCGTCTAGGATATCGGCGGCCGAAGTGTGGTTAATTACTGACCGGAGTGAAGCCCGTATTTGCGTGGATGCTTCAACCAGCTCAAACTTTTTGGCTGCGAATAATAGCATGAATTTTGTCTCCAGCGACCAATTAGGGTTGTCTTCCCAGTTTCTACAATAAATATACTGGAAACCAACAAGAGAAATATGAATAAGGCTGTATCAATAACTGGTTTTCTTTTTGGAAAGGTTACCTTTAATAGAATACGAAAAGCGTCAGGGTCAACGTCAATAAGCTCCTTCGTAACGTGCTCCCTCGTCAAGAAATCATTGCCCTCGTAGATGATTGAATCGAAAGGCAGGGACACACATGACAGAAAAGCCTTGTGAGCAGAAATAGGAACTCTATCGGGACCCAGGTGAAAGGTAATGTCCTTTCGTGTTCCTTCATCATGGTCATGAACGTATTTCATCATATCTTCTATGCCTAAATGACGCCAATTGAAATGTTCTTCGGCTAAGAAAACAAAACGGAGATATTTTATCTTGGGAACAACTTGTGTTTTGTGTTACTGTAATTTTATTTACTACTTTACTTACGGGAAGTCGATTCTTCTTTAATGGTATCGTCTGATCCGGATTCGGATTCTTCGTCATCTTCATTAGAAGAATCATCATTTTCATGGGGGGTATCATCGTCCCCACGGTCATCATTACCCTTGTCCAGACGGTCATCACCATTGTCTCCCGGGCTATCATCCAAATCCGAGTCTGAGTCATGGTCCGGATCATCAGGGTCACAATCGGGTGCATTTTTTTGTACGCGTGGTGTTGGTCTGGCAGAATCTGTGTCGTTTCCATCTGCTGCTGCCATAATTGATAGTGCAGAGCCAGTGCTTTGGTATGTAGTTGTGTCAATGGCGGCGTTGGCGTAATGCAATGTCACGCTGTGTAGTACAGCAGGCACAGGGTCTGAGGCTATATCTTTAGTACCAGCTGTTGGGGTTTCATCAACGTCTTTGCATGCTGTTGGTGGTGAATCAACGGCGTCTTGATGTACGTTTGCCATGCTAGGTGGTACAGCAGGCTCTTGCATTACTTCTTGCATGCTCGGTGGTCCAACAAGATCTTGAACTAATTCTACTTGCATGCTTGGTGGTTCGACAGGACCTTGGACTACTTCTTCCGCGCTGCGTGGTTCGACAGGCACTTCGTTGCCGGCTTCATTTTCATCCACTTCCACCGGATGTGCTAGGGAATCAACTCTCACCATACCGACGTCTTCCATTACCATTTCAGAATCACCATCGTCAGTGGTGCCGCAACAGTCAACGACTATCTGTTCTGGTGTAATCACTACCGGCTCTAATGCAACAGGTTCCAGGTTTTTGTGGGACATGTTCCCACTTGTTGATGCTCTGTTGGTGTCATTACGGATGTGTAATGCGTTAGCAATAGCTGTAGCAGTTGCAGGGCAGCTTCCGTTACTAATGTGGTAATTCCGATGAGCATCAATGCTCTGTTTGAACTGTATAAGATGAACAAAAAAAGTCAACTAAAATAAAATAATTGCATTATATTATTATGGTGAAAGGTTACCTTGAACCTGTTTCCACATATTTTGCAAGTGTACCTATACGTCAGGATATTATAATTTAAATATTAGACTTGTCTATTCAATCATCGTATTTAATAATAACACTATATTAAAATATTTCTGTATGCGTACCATCCATCAACACATAACTGCATAATGTCAGGTATTGTCGTCTCAGCTGAAGAATCATCTGAAGGTTGGATCTCCATAATTGGATTTCCCCATACATCTGAAGGTCGATTCGCTTTGTTAGGAATTTCTGGCGAATCCATTTCAATTCCAGGAACAGACTCTTTAATCGTCACTCCAAAAGGCTCGGCCAGTTCTTGTTCTTGTGATGCTGGTTGAATTCCCTCAGGTCGACTGCTGTTATTTGGTAATCTTTGACCAGAAAAGGTTGGGCTCTTGTTGAGTTGTGATGCATTGGTTGCAATTGGCAAAGGATGGGCGCATGTCGATGTCGATGGTGAAGACGTGGTTGCTTTTTTTAGCGCTGGCGTTGAGGGATGTTCAGTCGATATATTTGCTGCAGTTGCAGTGGGGCTAGTGTGCATTGGTGTAGAATTTCGTGCTCCAACATCTGCAGAAAGAGGAGTGGGAGTGGTTTGAACAACTTTCCCTGACGAAGGTGAAGGCATCCTTGGACAAGCTGGCCTAAAAGCGTGCTGTCTTACAGCAGTCTGTCTTGGTAAAGTTACTCTCGGAGGAATGGTTCTTGATCCCAGAGAGCTGTTAATGTTGGAATTGGGAGGCGATTGAGGTTGACCTGGTGGTCCTCGAACCATCTTCATTTGTGGACTAACGTACGGAATGGAGTGAGGAATTTGGGATCTTGGGGGTGATGTTTCTTGAGGCAATCGTATTGCTCCAGGTCTAGGTCCCGGTCCAGGTCTAGGTCCCGGTCCAGGTCTTCTCATTGGTGTTGGACTTGATCCACTATTACTAGAACTGGAAGAGGAACCTCCTGTACCTGGTCCAAGTGGTCCACCAGGATGGTCCGAGATAATTCGAAGTCTTGTACTCTGTGTTGGACTTGCTACTATACACAAAGAAAGCGGTTGCAATTTTTCTAAAGATGATAATTAATGAATGACTACAAAAACTTTCGTACCCAAAGGTGATGTGGGTGTGGGTGTGGGTCCGCTGCCAGTGCCACTAGTGCCACTTCTAATTTGAAACTCGTAATGCTGAAGAAGTGCTCCTAAAAACTGGTTATTCTGTTCTTCAAACCATAGTTCACGGTCCACCTGACGATCTGCCCTCCCAGAACGGATCCATACAGCAGCATTGCAGATCATTTTACTATAAATGGTCTGCCCTAGCTCTTGTGTTCTAGAAAACAAAATATATTCAAAATGTTTCGCCCTTTGGACGATGGCGTCGTTTCCAGTTAGAGTCTGCTGCAATGGGTTGAAACTGGGCACATCCAGAACTGATAGAGATTGACGATAAGCTTCGCCTCTGATACAAGAAGGAAATAAAATTTTACGTTAATTAATTAATTAAATGTTAAATTAATAATTGTGGTGACCTACATTATAGCAACTGAAGACTTTCGCCAATTTCTCGTTTCTTCGAGGTCCATCCCAGGAAATGAATTGTCTGCTTCTGGGTTATTCATTTTTATATCGATTTGAAAGTTTGAAAAAGAAAACTATTAGGCTAAAATGAAGGAGGTTGTATTGGATTAACGAATACCACTCTCCTACTTGAATGGGATTAAATTAACCTAGCTTTAATTTATTAGTCAAGACAAAAGAGCAGTAGTATCAGTCAGTCAGGTAGTAAACAAGCAAAGAGAGAAAGAAAAAGTGGTCTGGTAATAAATACAGGATCTCATAGATCGAGTCTGATCTTTGGCTTCCCTTCCCGGCCAACGTGGTGGTGGCTTGGTTCGTGAGACAAAGTGGAGTTCAGCAGGGAGATGAAATTAAATAATTTATTTAATATAAATTCTTTGCTACATTAATTAATTAAAATTAAATGGCATCCTTGAATAAATTTGCAATACACTAGATTTGGTGTATAGTCATGTAAATGTCAGACTAAATGGTTGACATTGAACTAGAACTAGATAAATCATTATTTGGATGGAAGTATTTTGGACGGAGTCATTGGAATATAATGTAATTTGAGCAATGAGGATTGAGACGCGTCTTCACTTGGTCATTTTTGCAAAGAGATCATAGTCCGAGTAGATTGCGTTGTAGCCAAAATGTTCGTAGGTAAGCTGGGAGAATTTCTCTTCTGCTAATATGGGGTCTTCGTATTTGACACCGGTCCAATGTGAAGGTGCACTGCCCCAGCCACCTTTGCGTCCCTTCTTCGGAATAATTCTTTTAAGAATGAAGAACTTCTTTCGGTAATTAAGCCACTCGGTATCTTCTCCTAGTCCGGCGTCGGTTAGGATTCGTTTCATTTTAATCTGCAAATTTTGGATTTAGTTGAAAAAATATGGGTTTATTTAGTTTACGAGTTGCGACATACCTTGTCTTCTGCATAGCTTAAAGGAAGTTGAAACAGAGAGTTGTCAACGCTTGAGGATTCATATTCGGAATTAGAACGTGTTCTAACGCAGCTGCTAGCAAATATTAATCCTGATACTCCCAACCATTCTAAACTGTCAATTTCAAGAAGTTTCAGAATAAGTCGCAGGTTTACAGTTTTGGTGAGGGAGGCCTTCTTCAAATTCGGAAATACAAATGGAACGGATTCAACCCACTCTGGTTTGCAGCAACATCCATCCAGATATAGCTCTTCAACTGGAGATTTGGTAATCACCTTGTCGATTTTTTTTAAGCATTCGAGCCTGGCATTCCCAAGGGCTATTTTTCGGAGATGTTGCAATCCTATTTTAACGAAATTTATAAAGAAAATAATCTACGACTTGTTACTGTGGTCAAATGAATGTTTGAAGGACGCACCATTGTCACCAAACAGTCCAAAATCCTTGACGAGACCAACAAATTTGCCCTTCACGTCATCGCAACTGAGATCTCGAAGTTGGTGACACTTGCGGATGAATGGGAAAAGATTTTGTTTTTTGTTCGTTTGGATATTGCGAAGCGTAAGCAACTCTAAGGAACCTGTTGGTATTTTGTTCAGATCGACAGGGGTCGTATCAATGTGGATTTGTCTTATGTCTGACTTCAGTCCTTCAAGAATTGAGGCTGCTGAGCCTGTGAGCCTTTAAATAACACAATTGAAATAATATATTAGTATAAATTATACATTCTTTTTGATTGA
>JAQIWQ010001289.1:0-11337 GCA_034695825.1 Folsomia inoculata
CTCTGTTCAAACTGTTAATTTGATGCTTGTCATGTGAATCAAAGGCAACCGTTAGGTTTCCTCGATTCAATGTTTGTCATGCCAATGCCAGATAGGTCAAACCCATCCCGTTGTAATAGGTATTCAATTCGTACTGCTTTTGGGGTCACTGTGAGTCTATCCAGGTTGAATTTGCTTTGAGTTCGGTTGTATTCATGCGTACAGCCAGTTACCATCACGTATTCGATTTGATTACGAACTATTTGACCGAATGACATGTATAGTTAGTATTTTCGGTCAACTCCAAAGTGGCATTGGTGTTCACATTCACTTAAAATATGTATTGCCCTTCTAACTCTTACTTGCAAGAACACAATCACTATCACTATCATTTTATATACATGCATCAATGCTTCAACTAAATATAATGTCATATAGTAAAACAAACTTGTAAAAATAGCAGAAGAGGATGTCAGGTCAAGTACATTAAAGATTATCGATGAGTTACTTAATCCGAACAAAGATCAAGGTATTTCCCTACACAGAACCAAAACAGATATAAGTTATTCACGGAGCTTGTAGGGTAGTGGATTTGCCGAAAGTATGCACAGAGTTGAAAGAATGTTACATATTTCTCTTCAATTGATGGAGATGCATCATAATTTGGGATTTTGTTGCTTGACAAATCGATCACTGTGTATAAATACTGTTTCTTAGAACCAAATACGGTTGGATATATAATAATTAAGTAATCGAAATAAGGTATAAGTAAGTAATCATCCATGAATGTACATCCGTTTACGCCGTGTATATATTTATTTATGTTCTGTTTTCACATATTATTGAAGCTTTGCGAATAAATAAAAATAGCAGTAGCATTTAAATGATTTTTAGGTGCGTGGATGTTCTTTATTTATTTAATCATTATCTTTTTTTAATTTATGGAGCCCCCCTGGACATTTGTAAATGGTGAAGAGTTGATGATGATGAAATGTAAATTGAGGATTTCTACACCAAATTTCACTACTTCCACATCCTAAAGCAGCCTCTTCTGATTATACCATTATAGGCTCTTTGAAAATGTTTCGTAGCCAGTTTTGGTCTTTCGAAAATTTTACATATCGCAACACCAACATAACAATAGCCATTCTTCTTCCATAGTAGAAATTCCACTAAATCTCTCATACCCACTTTCGCTAAAATCCTACACCCCCACAAACTCTAAAACATCTGAAGTCATTGATCTGAACATCATGTGGTGTTATTAATATGTCTCTAATAATTTTGAGAATTTTTTATATTTGTTCATTTTGGAATGTTCCGTATATGTATGAAAGTTTTTAGAATCTTTAGTATTTTGGAAATTTTTCAGAATATGTCATGGGTGTGCTTAAAAGTGCATGTGGAAGGAGAAACTCGTGGACTCGTTTAAGTTCAAAGGCAGCGATAAGTCACTACCTGCTATGATTTAACTATGTACAGCCATATGGAAATAAATATGCAGCTTTCTAAGTTTGATTTTTGGTTGGAAATGCAGATTGTGGTGTAAGTGATCGTTCCCAATTGACCTTTGAGATAAGGAGAAAATATTCTCTGTCTTATGCACGTGGTTGATAGAAAAGAGAGACATGCATGCCTACCTATTTGTTCTAGATTGATGCCTCCGTCATTCATTGATTTTAGTTCGTTTAGATATCGAAGAAGCAATTAGGGCATAATGTCGATTGATACCCATCTCCAAAGTCATTAAGTTACCAGTCATTAAATTGTAGTGATAAAAGGAATAACACTTGAATTAAAGCCGAACAACAACAACAACAAAAGTAGCATAAAAATGATTTGGACTATCCTCAAATTATTGTGCTGACTGCCATACGAACGCAATATTCACATTACATTCAAAGTCGAAATAAGTGAAATTGTCACGATCTAACTAAATCTATTAATATGCTAGAAGTGTATTGAAGTGAAACGGCAAACAACAACATATTAAGATATTAAGAAAGATTTAATTACAGGTTAAGATTTTTAATTATAGATTAAGAAACTATTACTGTACAGATATAGATTAAAGCTAGATTTAATGGTCTTCTAGAACATTCAAGGCGCAATCAAAGCAATGCAAGTAATTCCCGGACTCAAATTTTCTTCTTTAAATGCGTCATTTTGCTTCCCTTCGCATAGAATAAATTGGTATACATTTTATCGTCTTATAGTAGGAATCAGACATCATAGGAGAATGTTGTCTTCAATTGTAATCCCCTATTTGAAATTCCATTTTCACTTAGGAGACAAACTCCAATGTCTGTTCTATACCTGGGACTCAGACTCAAACAAAGTCATCCCTGCACAAAACATACTGTTTCCTCGAGTAGGGCTCGTGTTGCATCTTTGTTACGTCGTACTTCAAATACTGATAAGCGCTTCCTCCAATGGCAGCCCAACGGATACGTTCATAAACATCCTCATCATTGTCGTATACTCCATGTTGCTGCTAGCCAGGTTTGAGTGGATGCCATCTGGAGAAGCCATAACTCTGATGAACGTCATGTGCCAAGACAAGCAAGGTCAGAATAATATCAGCGTCATGCCAAATTTTAACACTAACAATTGAAACTATTTATAGACTCCAAGAAGTCAATCGGACAATTGTCAAAAGCGTCACGACAATTTCTAAAACTAGCACTTAATTTGATATTCTGCTTAGCTAATTGTACCTACTTTGTTACACCAATAGCTATTGGAGTCCTGTTATTTTATAATCCATGCAAAACTCCATTGCTGGGATCCATATTACATGCACGGTCAGAATGTTCGGAACACAACTCATTCTTCAATTCAACCCTCAGAATTGTCCTACTCAGAACTGCAGTCATCGGTTACGATGCCGTCACCATGCTTGTTGCTTCGCTGAATGGCGGTCAGTACGGGATATACACTATGGTGGCGGGGATACTATTTTTGTGGGAAAAGTCAACCCTCGTCTTCAACTCCAAACGTGGGACAAGTGATACTAAAATGTTGAAGGAATATCGGCAACTCCAAGTACTTGAAAAGCTGCTAAACTCCTGCATCCGAGGTCGAATTTTTCCTGCTTTGGCAACCGGTTGTCCGAGTATTCAAATTCTTACCGGATTTGCATGCATCAAACTACACAGCAAACTGGATACGGCGCTTATGCTGTTTGTGGGTATGATGTTCATCGACGCCTTCGTCTTGGATGTGTTGAATTTTGCAGCTGCGAAGCAAGTATTCAGCCAAAGCAGTGAATGGATGGTGAGGATGCGGATGACAAAGGGGAAGAAGAGAAGGAAGGTTCTGAGGTCAATGAATTGCTTGAGGGTGTGGTTCGGAAGTAATTTTGTGGATAGGTCCACCCCACTCGTGGTTCAACAATTCTGCGGCGGCCAAACTGTTGATTTGATTCTTCTCATGTGAATCAATAAGAAATTTTAGGCTCTATTCAATGTTTGCGATGCCAGACATGGTTAAGCCGTCACGTTATAGTGACCAAATTATATAACGATAAGATATTGCAAATTTCGGAAACCTATCACTCAGTTCATACTACGGAGTAGGTCAATTATGATTTTATATGTAGATTAGTGTGACCATGTGTTGAAAAGAACTAAATGTTATATACAATCGTCACTTGAATAAACTCACTACAATACAATACAATACAATGGAAGAATTTACTAAGGTAATTGCCTGCAAGTTTGCAATTAGCTTAACAATTTTTATTCTTATTCTTTTTCTAATCTAGCAAATGAAGCAAATAAAAGACGATCAAAACGGGAATTAAGAAATGATATTCAAAATGCTAAGATGGCAGCCAAAAAAGCAAACAGAAAAAACTTGTATAAGATTCTCGACATTCCGCAAAGGGCTACTGATGATGACATCAGGAAAGCTTATAAAAAGAGGACGTTGATGCAATTTCCTGGTAAGTCGACAATTCGACAACAAGAGGCCTGTTGTAAATATCTGTCACCTAAATGGCATAATTATTTATTATCACAGATCGTCATGCTGGAGCAACAGAAGCGGTGCAGAAGAAACAGGAAAAAATTTCAAAGACGTCGGTGAAGCTTATGAGATTTTGTTTGATTCAAAATAGCGATTCCGCTATTTTGAAGGACATGACTTGATGGAGCCTAGTAACGGCGGTGGTGGGTTCTGTGATCCTTACGATGCTAATCAACTCTTTAACATGTTTTTCTCTTCTCGCCGTGGTCCTGAGATGGGTCACCCGGGTCAACATCAAGGCGATATTACAACGCTGGTGGAAGGGGTGGAGGACGCAGCTTTCAAGGTTTTCAACAAGTAAATGTCAATATTCAAGACCAAGAGTTTAAGGTTTATGTATACTTATTTTAGGACTACTTTTTTGGTGAAAGAAGAAATGCAAGTTTTTTGACGTGTGTTTATGGTACATATCTCTAAAAATTGCTTATACTCAACAATAGAGTACAACTGTCATTGCTAAAAAATTCCATCACTTTCTGATTGAGGGTTTTCATTACATTGACATCTACATGTCTTATTTAGAGTCTTAGAGTTAGGGAAAAATATTTTGCTTTGTTACTCTGTTGATTTCCCTGCTGGTTTCTTCGTCTCTTCCAGTTTTTAGATGTCCATTGCATATTACACCGTTGTCTATGTCGTGTTATATTTTTTGGTGATTTGGAAGCATTTTGTTGCAATTCTTATTGTAAGTCGAGTAGCATAAATCAAGTATTATAAATAAATCAGTCATTCATTAAACAACACTGGCTGAATGGCATCATGATTGATACAAATACATCTGTAGTGGTTTTCGATAGTGGACTTGATGGATTTTATAAACATGAAGGACCCAATGAATTTTGGGATTCGGTGGAGAAATTACCTTTGAGCATGTAATTATCCAAAATTACACACATTATCACACTTTTCTTCTAAAACAACCCACCGCATCCGTAGACAAGGTTTATATACGCCCCACAAATCATCTCCTGTATTAAGAATCATCTAATTCAATAAATCATTCATAAGCGTTATGCACCTCCTCTGATTGTTTATACCTATGGTTTGTTAATTTTAATGGTCCAACTACAACTACAAATGTTTGTCACAAACTAAAAAATTCTGCATAAGTATTATAAGGTTTACCAGTCTAACCAACTGCTCTTGAACGTTACATTTTATAGCCGACAACATCTTACTTAGAATTGATTCATTGTTGTTTAGCCTCCAAGTATGTCCAACATTTAGGTGACGGACAGGTCCACTCCACCCAGTCTGCTTTGTTCTTTTTCAGCTCCAATTTCCCTTCTCGATTGTTATTAATCACAATTTACTGTGATAGCAAAATTGGGTTTTAATGCTGATATCACAGCGTTTTAATGCTGATATCTATTTACACTCGAATAAAGGTTGAACTGAACTGAACTGAACTGAACTGATTGCTATCACCGATAAATGGACGTGTATTTATTCATGTTCTGTTTTCACATATTGAAGCTTTGAGAATAAATAAAAATATCAAGCGTTGAAATCATCTTTAGGTGCGTATTATTTATTTAATCAATCGTTTTTATTTTATAGAGCCAGTGGTTTCTGTATACCTGGTTGCCAGTTTTGGTCTTTTTTTAAACTTTACATACAGCAACACCAACATAACAATAGCCATTCTTCCATACCAGAAATCCTACGAAATCTCTTAATCCCATTTTCGCTAAAATCCAACATCCCCACATCCTCCAAAACATCTGAAACCTTTGACTTGAACATCATGTGCTGCACAGTGCTATTACTTAACATGCTATATGCCACTAATTGGTGTGCTTAAAATTGCTTAAAGTGGTAGGAGAATTCGTGGATTCGCTGTTAAGCTTAAGTACAAAATCTAGTAATAAAGCCACTACCTGCTATGATTTAACAACCACTAAATATATGGAGATATGTAGCCAAGTAGGTTTGAGTTTTGGTTGGAAATGCAGATTGTTTAGTGATCGTCCTCGTTTGCCCTTCGATATAAGGAGAGTCTGTTTCTTATGCTCGTGGTTGACAGAAAACAGACATGCATGCCTACGTATTTGTTCTAGATTGATGCCTTCGTCACTCATTGATTTTAGTTGGTTTAGATATCGAAGAAGCAATTAAGGCAATGTCGATTAATATCCATCTCCAAATGTAGCATACAAATTAAGAAGTCTACTCGAATAATATTTTGCTGACTGACAAACAAACATAATATTCGCATTAGGTATTGCATGGTTATTATGTGAAAATCGAGTAATTTCGCCGTTTATCGAATATTTAATTAATAAGTCTAAGTTATTGTAATTGACACGGTTCAACTAAATCTGCAAGATATGCCAGAAGTGCATAGAAGTGAAGAACAAGAACATATTAAGAAAGATTTAATTATATCTTCGGTTAAGATCTTTAATTATAGATATTTTAATTAAGAAAATACTACGTACTGAACTGTACTTAAATATTAAGTACAGTGGAGAATTAATTATAGATTAGGGTTAGATTTAATAGTCTAGAACATTGAAGAGAGACAATTAAAGCAATGTAAACCCCGAACTCAAATTTTCTTCTTCCGACGTTGTCTTTTAGTTTTCCATCGCATAGAATAAATTGGTACACTCATAGTCGCACAGTGGCAACCAGAATCAGACCTCATAGGAAAATGTTGTCTTCAATTGTAATCCCCCACTTGAAACTTCATTTTCGTTTAGGAGACAAACTGAAATGCCTGTTCTATACTTGGGACCCAAGCTCCAACAAAGTCATTTCTGCATCAAACAAGCTCTTTCCTCGAATAGGGCTTGTCCTGCATCTTTCCTACGTTGTACTTCAACTGCTGATAAGTGCTTCTTCCAAAGGAAACATTGCGGATACGTTCATAAACATCATGTTCATAGTTACATACGCTATGGTGCTGGCAGCCCGCTTCGAGTGGACACCATCCAGAGAAAGCATTGCAATGATGAACATCATGTTCCAAGATAAGCAAGGTGACAACAATGTCAGTCTCATACCAAATTTTAACACTAACAAATGGGATTGCTTATAGAGTCCAAGAAGTCAATTGGAGAAGTATCAAAACCCTCTCGACAATTGCTGAAACTAATTCTTAATATGATGTTCTGTTTATTTCATTCCGTCTATTTTCTTCCACCAATAGCTGTTGGAGTCCTGTTACTTTATAATCCATGCCAAACTCCTTTCCTTGGATCCATATTACATTCTTGGTCAGAATGTTCGGAACCTAGCCTCCTAAATTCAACCTTCAGAATTGTCCTTCTCAGAACAGCAGTCATCGGTTACGATGTCGTTTTCATTCTTGTTGCCGCACTTCAAAGCTGTCAGTATCTGATTTACATTCTGCTGACGGGGGTACTGGTATTCTGGGAAAAGTCATCTCTCGTCTTGAACTCCAAAAGTGGGACAGATAATGTTTCACTTTTGAAGGAATATCGGCAACTCCAAGTACTTGAAAAACTGTTAAACTCCTGTGTTCGAGATCGAATTTTTCCAGCTGTGGCAATTTCATGTCCGAGTATTCAAATTCTTACCGGATTTGCATGCATCAAACTGCACAGCAAACTGGATACGGCGCTTATGTTGTTTGTGATTATGATGTTCATAGACGCTTTAGTCTTGAATGCGTTGATTTTTGTAGCTGCGAAACAAGCATTCAGCCAAAGCAGCGATTGGATGACAATGATGCGGATGACAAGGGGGAAGGAGCGAAGGAAGACTCTAAGGTCCATGAAGTGCTTGAGGGTATGGTTCGGAACTAATTTTGTGGATAGGTCCACTCCTCTCGTGGTTCAACAGTTCTGCGCTGTCCAAACTGTTAATTTGATTCTTCTCATGTGAATCAAAGACAACTTTTAGGTTACCTCGATTAAATGTTTGCAATAACAAACATGTAAAATCCATAGCGAGCATATTATGTTTTAAGAATAAGATAATGCAAATTTCAAGACCAATCTGTCACCCGAATGTTTCTTTTCCAGGCATACAACTGAGTAGGTCAATGGAAAAGGGAATTGTCTGCAATTTTACAATTTACTTAGATAATCTAATCCATATTCTATTTTGTTTTTGATTTGTAGATTATTCAATTTAGACAAAGCCAGCAAAACGCGGTAATTTTCCTACCGATGTGAATGAATTCGCTATGTATTTTGTCTGTATTAAAAAACTGCGATGAATTAATCTTCGTCATGATTTGAAGCTGCTGTGTCCAATTATGGTTTCAATAACTTGAATGGCTGTAAGATTTGACAGTGATAGCTAAATAATACGTGACCGCAATTGTTATGTTTCTTTTGCTTCTTATTGTTTTATGAATTTTGGTATGAAACGTTTATGGCCAATGGCCATCATATAAATATAGTTCATTCATAACAAGTTTTAAGTTTCGTTGTTTGTATACGTATTCGGCAATGTCGATTACGAAATATGTATGTGACTCGAATGACACATTATGCACTACAAGTCGAGTGTTGTCGGTCCTGTTCAAGTGGTTTGATTGATCTAATTAAGCGTAATCGGCTAATGTTAAAAGAGTAATCCAGCACCTACTAAATAAGTAATTATACATTGTCTACAATTTAAGACAAGTGACAAGGTGAAGAACATAACGAGTATGTCAAATCCCATGCAACAAAAGGTAACAATTTTCAATTTTCACATCACTGTCTACGCAGGCTTCTGCGATTGGCACAAGTTCGCGTCAGATAGTGGTCTCAGTGGGGATTTTTGGGAATAAGTTGAACCAGGAAGTGGCCCTTGTACACAATCGTATGGCTTCGGTTGATCATGATTGGTTAGCATTCTCTCCGCTGTTCTTCACGTCCGGCAATGAACTGATTAGGGACATAAACTACAGTTTGATTTTGCTAACGCACTATATTTAATGATACTGATAGCACATAAAAGTTAAGGCATAATGGTAATTCGTGTTGTTCTTAATATTCTGTACCACATGTCACAAGATCGTCATAAAATTCACCTGCACCCATACAGAAACTACAGTAGACATCAAAGCATGCTCCAATTATACCAGCTCCAAAAAAATATAAGACCAAGAATATCATCATCCCCATTCCAATTTCTTTTTTGTCTTGGGCTTATAATAATTTTGTTGAGTAGCATTTCTAATTAAAAGTTGTTGAACCTTATTGTGCTGACATACTTTATTTTACAGCATTGGTATTCATATTCACTGAAAATGCGTATTGCTCTTGTAAGGCTTACCTTCATTATCATCGTTATACCCGAAGTTTGCTGGAACTATAAGAGCAAATGTTGCAAGAATAACAAATAGAATCAACGCTGTTTTCGCAAACCACCACCAACCTTTATCACCAGACCAGAAAAACCAGAAAGACCAGAAAGTGTATCATTCGAATTACATGTGCCTTCTATTAGACTGCAGTTAATTGTGACCAGCATAAGATAAACTGCATCAACCTAAAGTAAATGATGTTGGGTCCGACAGCTTATATTCTGGAGATAACGAATTCATGCTTTATTATTTAAGAAGAAAATACAGAACAGCTAAAGAAACAATACAATTCCAACAAATCTCAACTCTTTACGGCAGCATTGATGATGAGATCCTCGTCGTAGTTTATGATATGGTACTGAATGGGGTGGTCGGTGTTAAAGTAGTTATTGCCATATGCAGTAGTGTATCGTTGTTGTGTATCGTCATCGGCGTGGTATAGATTTGTCTGTAGTAGAGAGCACCGTTGTTAATCCATCCCACTATCACAAACTTCTGAGTTATGTTAATTATAATTAAAAAAGGTGCCTGGATTTCCATGAACGCAACCATCTAAAGCGTTCGACATATATACTTATAGGGAGAATATAAGCATTCGATTACGGAAAACCAATTCTCAAAGCATGCTGAAAAGATTCACATGCGACATGGTGATTTCACATAAGATCCAATAGGATTATGATAGCTCTTTTAATACTTGCATGGTACCGTTTCCTTTTACAACCAAACTGCAGTCCATGTCACACCAAATCAGATCATGACATAAAAATGTTTGAAATATGTACTTCATTCATACTGGAACATCTAGCCAGAGAATTTGGGAAAGGCTCCCAATGGTTTAATCTCGCTTTGTCTCAGCACAGGGGGTGAATTACCTTTTCAAATGAATCACATTTGCCTCTTCCAGTGGGTCTCTCATTTACACCGTCCCCCCAGTTCACTTAGCGTCTCCTCCTCCAGGGTGTGAATCGCATTTTGTGGTATGGAAATGGTGGGGGTGGAGTGGGGGTGGGCTTATCACAACCCTACAAATAGTTCATTCATGGCAAGTTTTAAGTTTCGTTGTTATTATAACATTCGGCAATATCGATTACGAAATATGGCTCTAATGGCACAGTGCACATTGCACAGTGCACAGTGCAGTGCAGAGTGCAGAGTACACGGTGCATTGCAAGTCGATTATTGTCTGTCCACTTCGCTTGGTTTTTCTAATCTAGTTAAGCATAATCGATTAATATTTTGAATTAATAAACAGCTAAAAAAGTAATCTAGTACCTAATAGATAAGTTCTGCATTATTATGCATTATCCACAATTTAAGACCATCTCCACTCCAATCTGTTTTTCGGTTTATAATAAACTAATTGAATTAAATTTCTAATAAAAAGTTGTTGAACCTCATTATGTTAGAAAACTTTATTTTAGTACTGTATTGGTATTCACATTGTGTATTGTCTTGGAAGGCTTACCTTCATTGTCACCATTATACTCGAAATTTACTGGAACTATAAGAGCAAATGTTGCGATTATACCAAATAGAATCCATGTTGCTTTTCGCAAACAATCACCCACCCATCAATCAGTTAAATACACTTTTCGGTCATCAAAAATCCTTAAAACAATGAATTTCCAAGCTGTAGCTATATTTGTCCTAGACATAATGCTAAACATGTGCATGCAAACCATTATGATGAAATTATTTACAATGATAGAATCAAACTGGGTAAGCCGTCTTTGTGAAAGATTTATTGGTAAAAGGAAAGTCCGCGTGCGAATTGAATGCAATGTGCATGTGCGAATTAGTTGGGCACATAAGCTATGTACCATGCTATCATATATTAATACAAGATGATGCCTGGTGGCTGCGATGCAGCCCCCTCTCCCACCACCCCCACCCCCAGTGGGTGTGGTTAGGGAAAGTGAGGTGAGGTTTCAGTGGTAACGTTCACTTGCGTCAGAGGATTCATTTTTCACAAAATCTCACTTTGCCCCAACCTCACCGCGGAAAACAGGCGAAGTTAATGGGGCCCTGTACCTGAGGGGGTGACCTTTGACCCCAAG
>JAQIWQ010001290.1:0-11328 GCA_034695825.1 Folsomia inoculata
TCCAAATAATTTTTATAAAAATAAATCGCAAAACTTTAACTTTCAGCCCAGCAATTCCTCCGCACTTCTGACCACCTGTATGTATTCCTCGAATTGATGTATATTAGAGATGGTGAGTCATTGCCCAATTATCCACTTCATCCAGTTGTACAAACAATAGTAATGGGTTGGGAACACCATGCGGCAGCTGATAAGATATCAGAACATTTGACATTAAAAGGTTACGAAATGAGTCAGGTTGCATACGCAAGTAAGTGAGTAATATGTCCGTGTACGTAAAAGGTTAATATCATGTTTTTGTTGATTATGCAATATTGCGAAAATTGCAGAGTTATCTTTGTACAAGTGATGATTAATTTAGTTACAGTCATATATTAGGAAAAGCAAAACTTTGTAATTACCATGAGACGTGGCTGAAGAATCTCATCAATTAGTAAAGTTGATACTCGTACTCATACTTGTATCGTAATTACGTTAATCAGAAAATTGGCGTTTGGGGAAATATTTACGTGCCAAAATCCATGCATACTAGTGTTGTTTAAATTTAATGCAAATCAGTGTCTGTATTGTGAATATTATTAATTCACAACTTTTCTATAATAGGTTAAACAACTTGACTAAGGCGAGAAACACTGATTTTGCAGATACCATGACTAAATTTTCCTTCAAATTAAATTTAATACAAATTGATAAAAATACAACTTTGAATACCGAACAAGTTTAGTACACAAGACTACTAGTGCTCTTGGTGGAATTTGCAGGACAATTAAGTATTTCATTTTATCTCATATATTTTTACCAAAAAGATGAAGATACTTGTACGCAATTGTATGAAAGTGAAGAATTGAAGTGAAATTTAAAACTAAACTGAGACCCTATGGAAAGTATTTATGCGAAGAAAAGCGAGATTTTTCTTTCAGAAAAGAGAACTTTACTTGAATGCAACCAACTCTGGACCTAGGTCGTTACTACCTCACAATTAACCAGGTCGTTAATATTGCGAGCCATAAGTCAACTGTTTGCTTGCTTTAATTCAGGTTCCAATTCATTATATTCCATTACAACTGCTCTCGTGTCACATACTCGTATGATTGGGAACCATGTCGTCTTTGGCGAAGATAAAAGGGATGTCCAATGCCAATATTATCAGTGGACGAATACTGTAAATGGCACAAATTTTAATGATAAAAAATTTGCTGGTTATTTAGCTTATGTATTTGTATCTGTGTATTTAACGAATGTGTCAATCCGTATCGTCCAATGAGTTTAGATCCTGTTTGTGCTGTTAAACATAATTACTTTCTGATCTACAGAACTGCATAACAAGTAGGTAATATGAATCAGGACTGTTTTATCGAATCATCAACATTGGACAGCTTTGAAATGGTTTATACAGTCTTATCTGCATTCATTATCTTTTTCATTTACCATTAGTCCCAAATCGTTCCCGAGGCCCAGAAGAATATAGACCAAACACACATTTCGGGACCTTATACTATTTATTTATCCACGTGAAATTTGGCACATTTTAATGAGCAATGCAAGTCGATTTCAGTTCAAATCTGTTTGAAGGTGGAAATACATCCCATCAGTATGTATGCCTTCTACGGACGATATTCCAACTCAAATACTGAGTCTGCAGCCGACTCAAAATGTCACAAACGGAGCAATTAGGAATAAAATGAGTAATTAAAATATGCAATTCCGAAAACATAAAAATATCCTTCTTCCAGTTCTGCTCAAGTCAAACAAATGTCACGAGTCAAAATAAACAAATCAACCAACTCTCGAAAACAATGTCAATAATACATTTTTATTTTTTAATTCTTATTGCATTTTATTTCATTTCGATTTATTTTATTGCAACTATTTAATTAAAATCTTGGATTTAACTTTTGCTCAAATCCTCTTCCGTTCCCAGTTTAGAGATTGATTTAAGTTTGTAAAAATTCTGAAATCCTTTCCCCCCGTGATCTCTAGCCCCATTAAATTCAGGGCTTGGGAACCAATTCAGATATTCCGATGAGGTCAAGAGCCAAGCCCAATAGCCACCCAAAAAGATAAGGAATACCGCCGCAAACACCCAAAATGCATAGTGTTTCGTATAATTTACAATTTTATGGTATGCTTTCTTTTCCAATTTGATGCCAGGAATCTCAATATTTTCTCCATTTTTGGCACAACCCTTTTGTTTCCTCTCCAAGTTCAATTTCATCCTAGACAATGACACGTAAATTTATAGATAAATGCATTCAGAAAACGGACGACAAAATAATGATGTTACTAACTTACCAATAAATGGTAGTGAATAAGAAGAGCACTACAAATACGATGAGGATATTGATGACCATCCAAACCTGAAGCGATGAAACAAATGTTGTATTTAAACTAAGCAAAACTGACGTCTAATTTTTGCCATTTAATTTTGAAACATGGAAATGAAATCATTAATTTTTGCAAACTTGCATCAATCGCCATTGTATAGCTGACTAATGGAGATATTTGTCTGCAATGATGTAAAGACAATTTTAGAATGTTCAAGCAGAATTTAAATTACATGGGCCCCTCCTCACTCACCTCACACCCGCAAACATTGCCGTCAAGGTGAGAACAATGGTCATTGAAATTCCGATCCGTGTCTCTACCATGTTCGAAGGGAGAAGGAAGGTCAGCCCAGTTATAGCGATTAAAAGACTCGACATCAAATAAGTCTGGACGAGATGATAACTCAACCTTCTCCGAGCTTTTATCGTGAATGTCAACGCGGAATATTGGCCATCTGCGAATAATTTGGGGAAGGTTTTAGGCTAAGAATAATCAAAAGTAAGAGTTTTCCTTACGTCTGAAAGAGTCGAAACTTTCTTGAATAAATAATTTCTCCAGGTTTTTAAAAGGCTCAAAGGATTCTACTTGAAGATCAAAATTAGGATTTGATGGATCATTTAAAAACACGCCTTTCCCCTCTGGATCCCACAGGAGGATGAGATGCTCCATTTTATGGGAATCTATAGAGAATGGAGAGAACCCAGATGGAAAAAGAATAAAAATATATTTAAAAATAAATTTTGTCAAGATTTACAGCTTCGTAGGACATATCTGCATGTTTGTGTATCCGCAGGATAATATTGGAATGACATTTCACACCGCAATTTTAATTTTGTCCTGCAAAATTTGGCGTACTTAAAAATACCTGAATTGCATAAAACACCTTGACATTTTAATGGAGAAACCTTCACCTCGCCGAGTACACTAGGATTTGTTCATTTGATCCCAAATCCCGTGAAAACAACAAAGTTACGGGGGACGAAAGGAGTGAAATCTTTTCCGAAGAGGCCATTTCATCTTTAATGAAAATAAGTAAATTAATTATGAATCAATATTAACTAAATTCCAGTCACCAATAAAGACGTCCGGTTTCCAAACTGATGCCAAGAATTCCGAGTCCAGAGTAAAATTGCCTATACTCTCCCCAGTTTGGGGATCCTTCCACGAGACATTATTCAAATGTTTGATGATATTCCAATCCGTCCAGCTAATTCGGAGATCGGCGTCTAGTAAAATTTCCTATTTTTACGAAAATAATGAACAAAAATCAAGTTGGTAATTAAAATTCCTAAATATTACAAGATATTATATGGATGGACCTCTTCTTTTTCATTAAGATTTAGAATGGATCTTATAAAAATGGAAACTTCCACCTCCACCGGACCACCATCGTCTTCGAGAGGGATTGACAGCTTAGAGTAACCTTTGGGCAGGAGTAATTCCTCAAATGTGGAGCTGCGACTCCCAGCGGGAACATTAGAACTTGTTAATGAATCCTCCTCCCCAGGATTGTGTTGCTGAGTTGAACTAGTAATAATTAAATTATGGAGTGTACCCGCAATTTTTAATAATTTAGTAAATATTCACAAACCACATCTGCAGGAGGGCAAGGAGGAGGGCGATACACTTTAATTTATACATCATCAAAATCCAATCTGTTTAAAATATTGTTGGATTTTCAGGAGTAATTTCTTTAAAATTTTATAAAATCACAGCTGGACTGCTCTTCATGGTAAGATGTTACTTGATGAAATTCAGACCAAATGTGGATCGATATAATTATAGATCATGGATCAACGCCAATCAACCAATATGACTATGTATAAGTATGCTTAGCTCTGGTTGGGTCAGTAACAAAAATCATTCAGGCAGATTGATACCAAAACCGGTTTACTTTTTGAAGAAATGAACACATTTTTACCCCACACACTCTATTTTTAATGCATTTAATAGTAGCAACATACCTTACCAAGTATGGAATACTTGGATAATCTAGGCCGGTCATAATTGATTGCATTTAATCAAGTTCTGAAGTCGTAAAACGACTTCAATGCACATGTTAACCTTGAGTGTCAAAGTTTCATCTTGCTGTATGTAACCACGTGCATTGGACTAATATTTGGAGATGGATTATGCTGAATTGCACAAATGATAATTTTACCAAATGAATGTCAGAGTTTGGCAAGTTATTAAAAAAGAGGTGGTAAGACACATATCAAACGTAAAAGACTAACTAAAGCATAGCTAAAGTTGGATTGAACATGGTTTGGTTAGTTTTTGGTCTAGAGTTTCGTAAAGGAATGGATTTATGCAGGTTCGAGATTACAGGAATAGTTACCGTCCTCGAACCTATTATTCATTTGACTTTATTTAAGCAACACTAAAATCCATGGATTTATTTTTTGGCAACAATTCGGCAATAATTGCTTAAGAATGTAGTGTAATAAATGTTTCATTATGAAACAATTCGGTAGTGGCTAAATTCATTGCTTAAATTTTCTTTCTTTATTCCCATTTTCAACGGATCGCCAAGGATTCTTGCTCGTCCTCCCCATTTGGAGTTGGGATCCGAGAAATAGCTGGAATTGTGAGCCAATTGGGAATTCCTCTCCAAACTCGGCCAAAACCTGCCTCACAATTGGCTGAAGAGCAGTTAATTTAGAATGGCACACAGTTGGGAATAAATGGTGGAGGGGATGTTCTCCAAAAGTGGTTAGGATGACAAACAATGGTTTATGAAACCAATCCGATTTTCCTTTTGTCGCATCCAGTTGAGACAATCTAGGAATAATTGCAAATTTATTACCTCTGTAATAATAAACCAGTAAATTGCACAACTACCCAAAATCCGCGTCTGGCCTAGGATCATCCCCATCGTGCCAATTGTCCGTGTGGTGATGGGCGAATCCGACGTAAACGACCCAAAGGGAGCCAATCATAACAATTGTTAGGAAAGAAATTAATCCGGACTGAAATTTATAAGTATTTTGAATTATTAATTAATTATTTTAGTTAATTATTCTATTTAATTAGTTAATTATTTGATTTAATTAGTTAATTATTTTATTTAATAAATTAATTATTTAAATATAATTATTTTTTTAACCATTTAAATTGCAAAATGTGTCAACAATCTTGTTGCCGTACCTTCAGCGATGGTGCAATGACGAGAATTATTCCAAATTCCAAAAATATCAACAAATTTTCAGGTCTAATCTCTTGTTTTCCTTTTATAAATCTGCCGCACCGACAAACTAGCTGGGTTAAGGAAAACGAGAGAAACAAAAAAGGGCCGTAAAATGGGGCGCAATATTTTTGAAGAAAGTTTTTTGACTCTACGGGCAAATATTTTATGAGGGGTTCAGCCAAAAGTACTTCAAAGTCCTGGAACAAAGCTTAAACAAGTATAAACTAGTTCAAATTTCGAATCTTTTGTCAATTCTCACCACAATCGTGTTCGGATAAAGGTGATGACTGAATGCATGACTAATTCGAAACTCATAGGAAGAGAGAGGACTCAGGTCAAAGTAAAATTGTCTCCAATTGTCTCTCTTATGAAGAAAGTTATGTCCTCCGACAGTCACCATTCCTAGGAGGACTCCTCCCATTACCCGGCATCCCAAGGAGGATGTCGTCACAGCGAGAAAAGATACCAGAATGAATGCCAAGACTAGAGAGTCCTGAAGCCACAGGACTTGGGCAGAGTAACCTGTCCCAATTTCCTGAAAAATGTGCAACATAATTAATTTGTAAAAACCCACAAACTTGTAAAAACTGAAAGATTCAAACAGAAATTCCAGAATTTTGCAAGACATGTGAAAGTTTCAAACAAAAATTCTACAAATTTGCTTAAAATGCAACGATTAGGAAAAAAAATTCAACAATTTTGCAAGATATACTATATAAAAATCAATAATTTCGCAAAATGTACAATTTGTACTTTACAAATGTGCCTTTTACCTCAATTATTGGAGCAATTCTTCGTTTGAGAGTTTTATAGAATCCATTCTCCTTAAAAGTATACGGAGAGTTTCGCACTGTATCCGCCTCTCTGACGTAATACTTGGCTAGAATGGCCTCAACTTTGTCTACAACTTGGACATGAGACGCTTCAAATGCTTCTGTGACGTCTAGTCCTCGACTGAAGAGGAGCCAATCCCTTCCACCAGGATGGGACGGAATAAAACTCGTCAAATCATAAAGTTTGTCATGAACTCTCCAATAATTTCCAATGTTTTCATCTCGTCTTCGGGCTAAAATAAGAACAAAATTAGTGGCAATAGTCCCATGTTCATGTAATATCTACCTGTTAGCCAGTCAAAAACATTGAGAAATGGGATTCCGCGTTGTAAACTCGTTTTAAAACCGGGGAAGCTAGACTCGGAAACTTGACTACGAGCCATGGTGACTTACTTGGAAGAACTGGATAATATTAAATTGCAGAGAATAAGTCAAGAGTCATGATTCATGTCGTAATGAATCATGTAATTGAGCAATCTGATGATAAAGGAGATAAAAGATATCATTGGGTTATCGGTAGTTTGGTCCCGTCGTGGGTAAATTGCAGGTGTTAATTTAATCAATGATTAAATTATATGTTAATAAATACATGTTGTCAAAGGACAAATTCCAACCTTTGTTGTGTCATGGGGTACAATATCATTATAATACAAAACTGT
Organism: Folsomia inoculata; assembly: GCA_034695825.1. Classification (NCBI taxonomy): domain Eukaryota; kingdom Metazoa; phylum Arthropoda; class Collembola; order Entomobryomorpha; family Isotomidae; genus Folsomia; species Folsomia inoculata. The sequence goes on from JAQIWQ010001290.1 coordinate 7,005, forward strand.
ATTGAATTTCAATGTACAAAACAACTTGTAAAACATGAATAACAATGGATGCTCGATTATATTCATTTATTTCAATGGAACTAATGAATAAGTCATATTTCTTAGATTATTTCTCCCACAATATCTTGGCACCACCGCCTAGTGCCAGTTTCCGCATTTTATGACGCGAAGAAAAGTCTGAAATTAATAATTGTGATTTTTTTGCTTTTGGTATTCGCTGTATTCGGTATTCGACAAATAAGCGGGTTCCTCTCTCGTGTCTTACAAACGAGCATATTTTATTCAAGGGATTTCATGTAATTTCTCTTTATTTCTTGGAATTGAATTAAAACCATAAATAAAACTGGAAACCATGTCGAGAAGCCTACGGATCTTTGTAATAAATAATCATATCAGTCATATTTAAAGGATAAAGATGTAAAACTATACGTAGCAGAACGGGTAAAACATTGATTTATTTTATTGACGATACCCACCCCCACTACCACCCCCACTATTTTACCAATATGTTTAGTGATCAAAAGCATACAAACATCATACACAATGACTAAAACCCTTCTTGTAGAATATTTTAGCACTTCCGAACGTGACCCTGCGATTCCATAACAAAGTGGCTAAAGTCCTTTTGGCTAAGGAAAACAACGCTTTCGAAGTCATTTTGGCTAACGGAAAAAGTGATTTAAAGTCCATTTGGCTAAATGTGGTTGTTTGAGAAAAAGCATAGACGTGAGGCAAAGATGAGGTACTAATTGAATTGTAAAACTTGGATTTTGGAGGCACATTCAAGTCTTCTCTAAAACTTTACAAAAGAAGAGGACAACGGTATACATGGCATGGCTTATTTCATTAAAAGGATGAGAAAAATAGACATCGCCAAAAATATATCCCATTAATCTACGTGCTATTCCCAAACAAATGTTAATCTACATATGGGGTTATTTTTTCCAAATTTGGGAAGCTAGTTGGTCCAAACACCAAACCCCAAAACCTTTAATTGAATTCGAGCAGGCTATAAAAACTCTTTATGTAAGTAATGAAAGGAGGCAACCAGGCTCAGAGGTTTGACTATCAGTGTCTTGCCACATGAGACTGGAGTTCGAATCCGACTTATGCCCAATGTGCAAAAAGTCTGGATAGATAGAACTGGTTTCCGAAATGAATGTTGTTTGGTGCAGGTAGTTAATCTACATAAATAGTCTGGGCTATCTATGTTGGTTTGTCTATTTCTATCGCATTCCACTCTGTTCACTATTCCTTCCCCCGTTTCTTATTTGTCCCTTTCCTCCACAATATGAATTAGAAATCTTGTGTAGTTCTGCTATCCCGGTTTCAATTAGTCAGATTTTCACCAGTAAATCTCTCCCGTCCACTACGTGAAAACAACGTGACCACACGTTATCGTAGGTCGACCTTAAACAAACAAAAAAACAATTGCCTGGTAAAAAAGGTAAAACTGTTACCTGTTCTAGCGCATGTAGCTAAAGAGGATGTAAAAAAAAAGATTCAAAAATGTTGTATCACTTTTGCCCGAATAATTGTTGCCATTAGCCGAGTACTTTGAGCCCACTTATGTACGAGGTTCGGTTAACCCCAAAGGTTTGCTGTGGATGTGGATATGTGGAATGTTAATGACAAAGTTAAAACCCATGTCCCCCAGGCACATCTACAGAGCTACGGCCCACCGCATAAAAAGAAGGGTAACAACTGAAAATTTCTCGGTTTTCATTCCCGGAAATGTAAGCTTTTATGAAACCACTGCTAAAGAGGATCATCATGTAGAATCCGTCCAAATACTGCAGGGTGAAAATGCTTCATCTGCTTCGACAAAATATGGTCCTCAAACTCCTATTGGCGAGGCAAGCTGAATATGCCACCTTAACAGGAAAATACCCACACTAGTGAAAAATTTGGGTTATTCTCAATTGGTAGGACGAACAGGATGTGCAGACAAAAGCTTTTGTTCGAATGCTCAGTTATGTACGAAAATGACAGAACCGTTATTTGCTTTAGGCCTATTTACTTTGCGCCAACATGTTTTCTTGCCTCTTAGCATACAGAAGTTGATACAGAATCATAATTTATTTAACATCATGACCGACTCTAACTTGAAGTTTTCAAGTCAGTTGATTACGTCAATCCAATGAAATATAGTCAAAAGCTTCCAGGACCTGTATCTGTATGTTAAATAATTAATGCAAAATCAACTTTGCTCATGAATGAAATGGACTTTAACCTTTACCATTGCAAATATACAGAAATGTATTGAAATGAGCAACACAAGATTGCAAAATTGCATTCCCCGAATACCCTGTTCACCAAATTTATTTCAGTCTGAATTGAATGTGTCAGGGACAGCGCAGTGGAATGTCATCCTCAATTTTCACTCTCCTCCTGAAGCGTCACTTTGTGTTTGGAGACAAACTGAAATGTCTTTTGTATACTTGGGACCCAACCTCCGAAAACGTCATCCCCGCTCCAAGAACGGTCTTACCTAGAATCGGTCGTTTGATTCATTTTTGCTACCTCCTACTTCAGCTCCTTGTACATTTTCGATCTCAATCAAACCAAGCAGAAAAGCTGATTTCTATCATTTTCACAGTTATATACACTGCAATACTTTTATTTCGGTTCGAGTGGGTTGCGGCCTCTGAAAACATGACGCTCATGAATATTACTACAAACCACAAAACAGGTACAATGAGACAAAATTATGCACGGTGGAAGCTTTGATAATGCAACTGTTTTGTAGATTCATCCACGAAATGCTCACAGACAGAGATGACTCTGAAAACAATCCTTCACTCAATATTCTTCATAATTCACGTCACTTATTTCATTGTCCCGATTTCGGTTGTATTCCTGATTTTGTTTAACCCATGTCAAAAACCATTTTTGGGATCAGTTTTACTTTCTCGGGCACAATGTTTGGAACCAATTTTCGATTCCAATGTATCAGTTATCTTACTCAGGGCTGTAATATTTCCTTCATACTTCATACCGAGGTTGATTGTGTCCATTACGTCATTTGCATTGGGTTGATGGGGATATTGCTTTTGTGGGAAAGGTCGAATCTCATCTTCAATTCGAAAAAGTGTGAAGTGAATATTTGGGTGAAATATCAGCAAATCCAAGTACTTGAAAAACTGGTAAACTCTTGCATACGGGACCGAATTTTCTTTGCAATGGCAGGATGTTTTCCATGTCTTCAAATTTTGTCAGGGTTTTCATTCATAATACTGAGGAATACACTGGATATGGTGCCCATGATCTTTGTGGTGCATCTATTTATCGATTCATTTATTGTGAATATTTTGAGTTTTTTGGGGGCGAAACAGGTGTATGGTAATAGCAAGAATTGGCTGATTAAGATGAGGAGAACAAAGGGAAAGGAGGGAAGGAAGATGCTGAAGTCAATGACGCCATTGATGATATATTTCGGAAGCAATTTTGTGGATCGATCCACTCCATTCGTTTTACAAAAATTTTGCTCTGTTCAAACCGTTCGTTTGGTCCTTCTCAAGTAGACTACCTATACCTATTGGCAGAAAGGGAAATCGGGACCTTGCTTTCAACTTTCATCAGCAAATATCAATGTGGCATCGACTTAAGGGCTCAATTATTCATGTTCAGCTATGCATAGTTTCGTCTATTTAATTGCTGAAATCCATCCATTTAATTGCTCGAAAAATATTATTCCAATTATTAAAGGCAGTACAGGTATCGAATATATTTTCTTAATTTTAGTTCATGTCACTAAATTCGAAACTCATACACCGTAATTTACTTGTAATTACTGTTAGTATTGTTTAATCTGCATACCAACCATAACCCCCTTGTTTGTACTTTAATAATCAGTCCATAACAAATTGTTACTAAACAATTAGTGAATTCATCAAAACATTTTATTCAGTCCAGTAAGTATCACCAACAATTAAACGGTAATTAAGGAATAGGAGACAGTTGCCAGGGTAATCATCACTACTGTCACAATTCCACTAGACGATAATTGTATTCCACTCCCTCGCATCAAACCTGAAACAATTTGAATGACAAAATTTAAAGTTAATTAAATGATTTTAATTACTTGGTAAAGCATGGACTTACAAACACTGTCTGCTGGATCAACATAAGGTTCAAAGACTGGAGGACTCTGGATATAGTTCTATCAAGATGTCAAATAAATTAATTTCCAGACAATTCTCGCCCAATTAACCCCCCCCCCCCCCATAAAAATACTCACCTTAAGTGGAACTTTAATATGAGCATGTTCAGTACAATACGCATAATTCCTGGCCTTTTCCAATTTCCTGTTGACTGAATTCGC
>JAQIWQ010001291.1:0-11326 GCA_034695825.1 Folsomia inoculata
TTTAGAACGTTTAATGCTGAAATTTTGAAACGACTGATTCTAAGGCGAGCTCTTTTCACCGTATACAACGGTTTATTATTATTCCACGGTTTTAGATGGATGCAGTTTTCAAATGCACCAGAGGCCTCCTCGCATCCATCTAACCCAACGCATGAAATAAAACCACCCCATAACATAACACATTATATGAGAAGGAGTGCATTTGTTGGTCTGCAGTTATCCAAGTCGTCTATAGTCAGCAGAGGGATGGAGGATCTCTGTTATAAAAATGTCAGCAACCAGAGGTTTAAACGCCATCCCTCTTCTTATATAATCATAATAATAATGGTTCTTCTATCCATACCACAACTGTATATACCATCATGATGATCATCATCCCTTCTTTTTCACATACCAAATAATGCCCTGTGAGGGAACATTCTCAGTCAATCCTTGCTTATAACTTGTGCATTATAACCTATGCATTGCATTGCACTCTTCTTAAATAAAGAGTTAAAAACCAGCTTGTCTTAATATTTCTTGTTGGCTTTAGAATGAATTTTGGTGATGTGGTACGTGTTAGTGGTATGGTATTGGTGGTGGTAGTAGTATGTGTTATATACCTTTAGGCCAATCGACTTTTGAATACCTTTTACCAAACTACCCAACAACGTTAAAGGCAAAACTATGCACTTACAGCACCATTGGACACGAATAGATGAGGTTGGTCCTTTTTCTAATATTTCCGTCCATTACTGCATATCAGTGGAAAAGGACTACTCTTCAGTCCAGAAGATAACTGAGTTGTAATGGAGCCAGGGCACCATCAGCAGGGTCCTTTATACAGGGAATACACAATAAGGCTCTCATTTTGTGGCTTTCAGTTCCCACATTAACAGCAGACTTTACCCTACATATTTAAGAAAAGTGAACGTGTTCCAACATTTTGCCAACTAAAGTAGAAATTTAGTTGTGAACAATTGTGAAACTAAAGACGTAAAGAGGGACGGATTACAAAAGTGAGCCATAAAGAAAGATTGAGCAAGGATTTTACAAAGCATTTTACACAGAAATTTGGACTCATCGAAAGTAGATGGTTGTTGGCGTTAGTTTAGTAGTTGGTGTGGTAGTAGTAAGTATAACGTGTGTTGTCTTGTGAGTGAGTGCGTTATTTTAGTGAGTTGTGCAAATGTTGAGCCGATGATTTGGAAATTTGATGAATTTCGCAAGAGTGATGCTTTCTTATTAGTGGATTGGAAAGGAACTCGGAAGGAGGAGGATAAATGCTCCGAGTTTGTACAAGAAAATAGAGTTGTGTGAGATCTCTCAAAGCATATTTTGCATGACAGAGTTACAACAAGGAAAAGTTGTGATTAATCGGCATTTCGAACGGATCTCGGTTTATTTTCCTCTTGTGGACCAGAGAAAAGACGTCTTGTATGCTTCGTATCTATTCAAAAACTCCAAATTCATCTTTGTGTCTGTTTCACTCACCGGTGAAAATCCAATTTAAGGTTTTACTCAATCTTGGATAAAATTGCCATTACCGAAAAGAAAACAAGGTTGCATGTGGTGTCACTCTAGTATTGGCATTATATTTGTCAAGAACGGAAGGGAGGAGCGTCTCTTGTGCAAATTCTACACCAAATGGAAGATTATGCAAATATGTTCTAGGAAGCAATAATTGATTAAAGGCACACAAATTGTGTCCTACATATGCAAATCCCTGGAAAAGGGATACATCTGTGAATGTGTCTTTTTCGTGTAAACCATGCAGTGTCTGTGAAATTAGTCGAGTTGCAGTTTAATCGCATTTAATCGAGTTGGATTGGAGTTGTTTTAATAATTTCCTCTCCAATCTCATTAATTGTGCAACGTGTTTTGTTAAAAAAGTTGGAATTTTAGCCCGAGTAGTGGGATTTATTTTGTGGATGGCCTCCAATGACCGTATAACAACAAAAAGGATACATGTAGGATCAGAGAATAGAATGAGTTTGAAGGTAAGTCTATCTATATGTAGTTGGTGTTTGAATATTTGATAACAAGTAAAGAATCAATCAATAGAGAGAATAATGATGCCCAAGAAGTGAAATTTTAGAAAAGTTTTAAGCAATTTTGATGAATTTAATCGCTTGCAGTTCGTTATTTACAGGCGTGTGGATAAGAGAAACTTTATAAATCTTCTTGTGTACATTAGACATACATAGAGATAACAAAAGTAGTGTGGGTATGCGTTGATGAGGACAATGCAATGCCATGGTCTTTATCATGTGTCTGTGATTGATAATGAATGTAGTGCTTTTGGATGAATATTATTATTGAATATGGTCAAATCCCTGTTGGACGAAATGGATGCTCATGATGATGGCATGAGCAACTTTCAAGCGAGATATTTATTCATTATTATTAAAAAGCCTAAAAAGTTCTTGACTCAGCAGTTGGCATTAATAGTGTGTATGCATATTATGTACATGTGGAAGGGAGGATTTGGTCATGTCTTGTTGTACCATCTAAAATACAGGTTGTTGGTTCTCGATCCACCTTTACATTCTCAATCTGAGGGCTGCTTTAGGTTTTTTCCTCGACCCAGCACCTCATCGTCCTCCATCTTGCTCTCCAACTTTGTATTCATCTGATGCCCAAAGGGCTTTTACCTTCCTCCCCGCCCTCTCTATCTACTAGACATCTCTCTATCTTGCCATTTTGCAACCACTAACCACTCTTCTGTGGGGGAAATAATTGCAAATGACGCATGGCGGAAGGCCGCGACCCCACCATAACGACCACCGATGATATATCCGACAGACCATTCGTGAAAAAGTAGACAAACCTTAGAATTCTGCAGGATCCCATTAAGATCACTGCAACACGTCACAAGTAAGAATTCAGAGCAATTATTGGATGATGAATGCTACAAGTATGCGTAAATAGGGTTAGAATGGACCTTATTAAACTATTCACAAAATCATCCCATCATCATTGGTTGGTTGTGGTCCTGTTGGAATTGCATTACATTGCATTGTCGTGGTGGTTAGTTCATGAGTCCGCAGATAATTATGGATGTTTCATTTCATGGATGAGTACCACTTATACTTGGCTTGCAGATTCAGCCATCCATTATGACGACTATTAAAAATACTCCTCCTGCATTCCTTTTGTCCAATATTCTTCCCATCCCATATGCACAGCCAGTTTGGTTCTCTGTTCCGGTCCGCATTTATGGCATTCTCTTTGCGGCTCATTCATTCCCTCATTCCGCTCATGGGCTAAAGAAATAGAAAAGGTTAATATGGTATGGTATGCATTCGGTTTCTGCATAAACCAGCAATTTCTTGTACTGCAATGAAGCACTAATGAATTTATTTATGTTGACGATTACGCTTTTAATTTACGTCCATCTCGTATGAGAATGAAATTTCTTTGAACGGGTTTGCCGACTTTACTGTGGGGTCGGCTTAGAAAGAAAGCACCATACCGGAACTATGCATGGTCTTTAAAGACGAGGGTGTTTGTTTGCCGGATGCAAATCATTTGAACTTGGATAGAGTTAAAGAAAGGATAAAGGTGCATTTTGATCACTTAAAGAGCAATTTTCTCTTTGTACATTTAGTACTTTACGGATTGCAACTTTGATTTTTTTTTAAATGTGGAGCGGAATTTGCTTTTAAATCCTCTTCAACGCTCCATACAGGTCTGAGCCTAGTCCCGTTATATTGAACAAACAAAAGGAGCCAGGCCAGAAGGAAGCTTACGTATGGTAATGCCTTTGAGATAATTCCAATTTTAAGCATTTCTGTGACAAGAGAGCTAGTGTTTTTTGTACAAGTGCAGACCCTTAGAGACTTAATTTTTTTCAAGAATCGCAATAACTTTAATGGGAAAATATCCAGGCAATGTGGTTCGTAAAGGAAGGAGGCAGGTTGTTTGCATGAAATAAATATTTAACAGGGGGGGCCGGAAAAGTTTTTTAATGATGAGTGGGCCAAGTAATACTAAACTAAACTTTTCAATTTTACCCGAAATATCAAGTTTTTGTCTGGTTGGTTGGTGGTTCAGTCAGTAGTGTTGCTTGCTACTACTCTGTCACTTATCCAGCACGTTCGTACTACATGGGGGCCATTTTTCCTGTTGTGGCGAGACCAGCTTTTCCTTGTTTCTTTCTTCACCGGAGTAAAATGAAGGAACGGAAGTTCTCTGGGCAATTTATCATCGCTTACTCTTCACACTGCTACATGGGACAACTTTTTAGAGCAGCAGTAGCAGTCTCACCCTTTTGTCAAGCTTTTTCTGAGGACCCAAAATTTGTCAACTTGTGCGTTTTTGTTGTGGAAATAAATAAACATTGAGCATGATATCGACATGGGGTACAAAAAAGAGTCCCTTTCTATCTATGGGACTTTTACTGCCTTAGTAAAGCAAATAATGAATAAGGCCTTCCTTGCAATGAGTACACAATCGAAAGCGGACCCCAGTCACTCTATTCGGCAACTTATGAACCTTATATAGATTGGGGAAATATGAGGTGGCCCTTGGTTGGATATATACGTAAAAGATTGCAGTCGTCAAATCGTCACTGTCAGACGGGACACATGCAAGAGCTATAGGAGACCAAGTTGATGGAGACGAACGGATAAGCCTAAGTGGTGGTGGATTGACTCCCCATAAAAGTTGTCCAAGGAAAGTCAAATAAGGGTTTAGTTGCAACTTATCTTTCTTGAGCTGAGAACTGGAATTCAAGAGGAGCCATTAGAGAGTAGAGTTATCAGTGCAGTGCTCACAGAGTTTTCCCATGCAGTCAGTTTAGCTCCAATTCTAACCTTATCTCTTAGTCTCGGTTACATGATCTTAAAAGAAATCTCAGAAAAAGGCAGATAAAGCGTCGTAATAAAAGCCATTAAATTCTTTCGTCATCCGCTCTTCTTGGCTAGATATAGAATTCTTAAAAACCTATTTTATTAGAATTGAGCTTTTAGCTAAGTAAAGAGACATTAAATCAATATGATGTATGAATGAATATCATAATGCAATGTAATCACTTCATCTCATCACACTGTAACATTATATATAGGACTTTATGTGCATGTCTTTATTACTATATTACTGCTGCATACGTGAATTATATCTCAAAGAAACACAGAAATAAGGTTGTCATTCGTGGTTTGGGTATGGGACAATAACAATGAAAATAATGTAGCAAATTCTTGTTGCGAAGAAAAAATTGTGGTGTGCACAATAGGGCCACACAATACATACAAGTCTAAATCAATTTCCGCTCTGAACAATGTAAAATGGGATTCTTTTTCCGTGGTTCAAATCAATCTCGTGAGTCTTGTCTCGTCCAATTTGGAGGCAGGATGGATGGATGGGAGCTGGGATGGAAACGAGATATTCAAAAGTGGCGAGATTGTGATTTCGATTGCAAGATGTTCATTTCACATGTGTGGTTTGATTTCTGATAAGAAGTGGATGGAGGGTGGGGTGGATCTGCTTAATGTAGTATTTGCCAACATGCATAAAATACCTTGTTTTTGCAATATTGACAGCTACATTCTGAAATGGTTTCAAGTTGGAAAGTGAAGTGAATCTTGAAAATAAAATACGAAGGAGCGTGTCCTTTTTACTTAACTGAAAGCCTGCAACCGTAGTAGTCTGGTAGAAAATCATGATTTATATGACTCGACCCATTTCTTCTTCATGGACACAACTACAAGCGACCTCGTTCCGTGATTTGGACATTTCCAAAGTACATGAAATGATAAAGTTGTGAAAAAGTGAGTTTTAGCTTATTTCAAGAATTGGATGGAGGAATTGCATTGCGGAGCATGGAATAACGTTATTGGATGAAAATAACAGTGTGTCGGCTGACACATCAGAAGGGGTGGGGGCAAGACGAAGGACTGTAGAAGAATGATGTGGGTGTCCCGTGAGCATATGGATGGATGGTGAGCTCCGTGGCCAAGCCTCTATATGTGTCGACATGGCGTGGTTGCTATCTTGTCACTTGAAGGAAGAGGTTGAGTGAGAAAAAGAGCCGAGATGATCATTTTGGCAAATTTGCTCAAGATAGAATGGGCCATAAAGGAGTTATTGCTGCTGAGGTGGAATCGATCGTCATAAGGTCGCTCTTGTTCGATTATGACTCACTGCTTCCTTCCGTCTATCCTCTGTCGCTTTTGGTCTCACCAACAGAGTGGACCAAGTATGCTGTCCACCACACAGCAGCATCAAATCCACCCAGCCGACAGTGCACTAGAATGATTCAAAGGCATGTTGATGGCCGACATGAGTACTCTCGATCTGTGAAATGGGGCACGAGCAGAAATCAGAAATATGTTTTCTCACTTGGCTGGTTGGTGTCTTTCATCGTTGGCAAAGACTGGATAGATGCGACATATTCTTTATGTACTTCGGATACTTTGTTAGAAACCTTGGACATGCAGCAGATCATCATCACAGGAAAATAAAAAAACCGGGTATAAAAAATGCCCAGTGACCGTCTCCAACGAACCTTTGTTTACTCCCATGTCCACATAAATCTCGTGATCTCTCCAGCTGAATAATGTGCGACAGCCACGATTGTCGAACATAAGTTGATAGTTCTTGTACTGTCTGCAAATAAGAAAATACTTTGTCCCCACTCTTGCACTTGTAGTTAAGAAAAAAATAAAAGCGGCAAATGCGTAGTAAATATCATGTCGTGATGATAGGAAATATTAATAATGATGTGCTGTCCACTGTTCACAGAATGGAACGGCTGGGCGGTGGTTTGGGGTTGTGTTACATATATGCAATACGAATTCGCGTCTTTATTCCTGGATTTCCGCTATGAATCCTAACGTTCATCATACTTTTATTAGGGAATCATTTTATAGGAATTTTACGAGTCCATTTGCATTACTATCCAGTTGTCCAAATGTGCATGGTTATTGAGAAGATGGCGATTTCTATGTACTAGTGCAGCATTGTAGTTGCTGCTACAAACTCTTACATTTCAACAAATCTACTACTAGAGTAGAATGCAAGGCGGCAGTAATTCACCATTCCATGCCAGTTCTAGTGGTCGATTATTGTTGTAACAGAGCGAAAGTCAATGAAACCTTGAGACCCAACACACACCAAGTCACTGCTAAAAGGACAATGCTTCCTTGGTGCTCCACTTGTGCTGTGCAAAGTTCTTGTGGGGACAGTGATGCGTGAAATGGAGATTTCTCCATGTATGCATTGCTGCTCTCGTATCTCGTCGTCGTTGGGAGAAATCAGCTCAAACTACTTAACTCCAATCTGGCTACAACAACATCTCGAGCTGAGAATTGTCTCGCAGCAATTTTCATTATTCACTTCATTTTGAATGATTTCATGTTCCACTTACACTCTGCATAAGCAGGACATGAACATAATAACATGACAAGATAGAGTGGGAAAATGACCCTTCTCCCCTTTACTAGGGGACTGGGGAGTAGAGGTAATGGTAGTTCTTGGAACGGAAGCCATCGTTTTTGGACTGCCAAATGTGAGATAAAATCGACCATTGACCGACACTGAAGTCAGATTCATATTCCTATTTACGTCCGTACTGACACAATCTATTGCCTCAAGGTTGGTTGGTTGGTAGCTGGTAGTGCAGTACTGCTAGGTTCGGATGGCAGGGGAAGCAAATCAGTTTGGCAGAGATGTAAGTCATTCTCGAGACTCAAATTGTGGCAAATCAGGGAGAAACTTATTCAATGGGATTGGTAACTGTTCTGTTCTGCTGGTGTCAGAACTTTGAGGCTGAACCTTGTCCGGGCCAACCAGGAAAGAGTTTCCTTGCTCTCCTTGTGTGTGTGTGTGTGTGTGAAGAGACAGAAAGTTTCCGATCCTGTATAATGCGAATAACTTATGGGACAAAGGGGAAGGTATACCTGGAAATCGATGAGTCGAATCCACAAATTTACTTTGCAGATTAAATAAAAGGGAATTTGCTTAGCATGGAGGGATGGATCGTTTCGAGATTCGAATCATTCAAACTTAACCTAAGCAACAGAAAACCTCTTCTCTTTGCATTTTGGGATTTAACCCAGCGTAACATGAGCATTAGCTTTTGCATCCAGTAAGTCCTGGATGGCGATGAATCGGATTAGAGAATTATAAACGAATTGATTCTGCTAAATGTTGCTTCTGTCCATCTGCCCTGCTTCCACTTTCCTCAAACGCCCCAAAGCCACGCTCTGATTTACTGGCCCAAAATTTTGGATTTAATAACGAAAAGGGGAAGATGGATCACTGACTCTCGCATTAGCAAATGGATTGCTGTCTAAGTGTTTTAAATTGTTCCTCTGCACAGCGAAATCATTCTCATTCGGTGTTAACTCAATTTAGCCGTTCCTTTCCCTCTCTGTCCAAGTCTTTCTCCATCCATCCATGCCTGCAGCAGTGCGTCTTGCATCTCAAGCAAAATTAGAACAATTTCCACCATCACCCACCCTGTTCTCAGACTTGCCACACATGCAGAGCAGAGCTACTTAAATGTAAATTCCGAGTAGTTTTAAATTGTCATGTGTCAGTCATGTTAACAATGACGGTCTCATTTTCAAGACGAATAATGGGGTTCCAGCTCATTGACTATTTCAAATTCCACTTTTCTCTTCGAGTTTTTATCCAATCCACGAGCAAGACATGGCTGGTAATTGAAGCAGATAATTGCACATTACCTATGTGAAGCTGAAGACATGCAACCACTAAAAAGAAGGAAAGAACAGAAGAGATGGAGAGATAACATGGCGTTGTTGGCATAATCGGTCTCAACTAAGGTTCACTGAATGAACTTTCTTTCTTTCACCCACTTTCTCCAAGCTCTACCAGCGTCCTTTTCTTATATTATTCTCTCCTGTTTTGATTCATCTCCACTGAAAGGCAAATTTAAATGGCTCACTTTCATAAATTTGAATTTGTCTATTTTCTGAAGCTTAGAACGAGTTTTGCAGCATCCGCAGGCAGACGAAAATCATTGTCGCCAATGAATGACGCGTTATTCCAGTGGAAGTGGTAAAGGGTTGCTAATAGCTTTCCTGTCCTGTTGTATGAAATGCTTGTGTAGCTTAGGAGTGGCACTGTGTTGGAGAATCGATTTTGATATTTCGAATTCTGTGGGAGCAGTTGGTCTCGGGGACCTGTTCATACATGTGTTGATACACTAGGAGCAAAGTGTGCGACTTCTATAGTCCAAAGTTTGGAGCAGTTCACGAAAATCTCAACTGCGCCATTGACCGAGTCGATTTTCAGTATTGAATGGGAATTTGGAAAATCAGTTCGAGTTCAATTCTTCTCTTGGTCTTTTAGGTCCACTTATAACTTGCCACCAGTAGGAGCAGTTACTACTTTGCAACTATTTGATTCGTGTTTAACAGCACTTTCCACAATGTTCCCTCCAATCGACTATTCCGACATTGTACACTTTGGTACAAGAAACTGAGGATGAGGAGGACGGATATCGGATGGGGCAATGGAGCTCTTTCTTACTGTTGGACTTGAAAATACTTTGAAATCGATTCTTAGATTCAAATCCGTCTTTGAGTCTTGGTTTTTTTTCATAAAATACAATATGGTGTTCTTTTCTCAAGACTGACATAGTTGCATCAGTCGAGTTCCAGCAGTTTATTGTGTATTGCTTGATGGACAGCAAGCAAGAGAGATGGAGACCAGCCAACCAGCATCGCCCCTGTCACTGACATCTCACAAGCGACGTACTTCATCCAATAATATCGGAAGCTGCAGAAAGCTGGTCACAATTTCTGACCGACGACGATTGCATCCTTCAAAGAAAAGTACGACTGGGACGAACGAATATATGTTACTCTACTTGTGTTTAAACACTGTTTTGATGATGTCAAAATGCCAATTTATCTCTAAAAAATTGATGGGCTTTTAGAAAGGGAGAGCTATTGGATTGCATTAGTAGCTATTGTATTCAAAGGGAAGAGTGGATAGGGTACAAGTGGCATAGGAAACTGATTCGACACGGGATGTTGATGGTGGTGCAAGTGAAAAGAGGAATAGTGGAAACGTGTCGTTGGGTCGACCGGAGGTGCCTGTGAAAATTGGAAGAGAATCGTAAATAAAATTGGAACTGGTTGGAACTGGTTGGTATTGGTTGCTTTGCTTATGGATTTATTTGTTTGTATGCTCTGCCTTTCCCTTTGTGCTTTGTTTTCTGCTCTTTCTGCCCCTTCTCTCTTGCATGCATGGTGGGGTTTGGTGGTTGGCCTTGCCTTTCCTTGCCTCGGTCGTGGTGGTAGTGAGAATGATTCGTTTTATGCTTTCCCCAACACATCTCTTTTGGAGAAAGACACCGAAAGAGTAGGGCATTGAGTTCCCAGTTGTAGTTGTGGAACAGAGGCGAACAGTCGGAGTTCTCTCTTTCCCATCTCTGTAAAGAGTTTCCCATGCATTTTTACAACGTTCATTCCAAACTCACATTCAGATCAAAAGCACAGAATTCGCTGATCACTAATTTCATTCCATTCGACACAAATGAAGAGGCTTCGAAATACGGATTGAGTCAAAACCTGGGTTCCAATTTGCATTCATATTACCAGTGCCAACAAACCAAAATCAACCCAAGTACACTAACCAATCAGTTGTAATCAGTCAAGAATTGTGGGTCTCAGGATTTTTACCAGATTTGCATTCCCATCTCAATTGATGCAATCAACTGGGACTGGAATGTGTGCAAATGTGCGTGGGTCTTAAGACAAAGACGTGGCATGTGTGATTGGACATAATAAGAAAACAAACTTGGTTTTGGCCAGTGCAGTGTGTCGAGAAAGTTAATGGCATTGGCATTAGGTATAAATAAATTGTGGGTAGGTTTAGGTTTGCTACTGACTGACAGCGCTACTGGTCCAGGTTGTTACTTTTCCTGCCTCGAAGTTGTAGAAAATAAGCTTGATGGAAGACTTGGCTAATTTATATAATACGTCGTAACTGAACTGTCGATCATCTAAATTACTATTGTTTACCTTAGTTGTGTCCACCACATACAGCATTTAGTAGTATTTACTTAGGAGTGCGTTACAAATTTGTATAATTTCTTCTCAAAACTATTGTTAATCGCGTTACTATTTAAATGTTGCAAGTTATGTATTACCGTCGGTTTGTGGATATGGTTGAGATGCTCCTTTATTACTCCCAAGTTTGCTCCTCTCAAATATGTACGTAAACTATTGACGGTGGTGGTAGCTGATGGTCGATGATGGTGAGAGTGGTGTGACGATTCATTTCATACGAAGCCTTTGCTACAAGGCAGGAATGTAATCTGAATAAAATTCAGAATTATTATTCGACCACATAAAACACAATAGCCGACCGA
>JAQIWQ010001292.1:0-11324 GCA_034695825.1 Folsomia inoculata
ATGGGTGTAACCTGCATGGCAAAACAGCCAGAGTAAGCACTACCTACATGGCATCCTTAGGCATGAATGAATGACTTCAACCTTTTCTCATTCATTTACAGCACTTGGGATACAGATTACCCATTGGTTTTAGAGAATTGGGACTACTATCGGACAGGTCATCCAGGATTCTTTTACACCAATCCAAACCCGAGATACATTTACTCAAATGCACCCCAGTTCTCCATGATATCTGCTGGTAAGGGCATAAACCCGTAGCATTCTTTGACTTTTTTAGTCATTTTATTAAAATTGTGGTTGCAGGTGTTGGTGCGAGAACTGGAGAAGGATATGCCCCTGCCGCACGACTCAGAGGACATTGAACACCATACTCACAATTCTGGTTGAATGAGACCACGGCCTGGTATTGGAGGGCAAGTTGGGGATGGAGACCAAAATCAGGACAACCCTTTACGGCAAGTCATGCAGTGATGGCATCAAAAAAAGAGGGTCGATGTCACCGATATCAAGAGCAGAGGACAGTTTCTTAAAGGTCACTCTCAGTCTTTCTTTATTTTGAGTATCAAACTTGCTAACGTTTAGTTTATCTCCGCCTCATACCTAGAGATGTTTCTCCAATTCCTCTCAGAAATCCACTCCTCAGAAAATGTAAATAATAGTTGTAAAATTCACATTCTTCTTCAATTCTAACAATGTCGTTTTATTCCTTATTCACAGCAAAACGACCAGGTATTATAAGGAGCAGCTTTAGTAGTTTTTATAATGTTTAATATTATAATGATAATTTGTTCCTTGTAATTAATTAGAGCTCGTAGGACTTGGGTAGGTGGGATTGGTGAATTTGTGAAGGACTTTCCTAAAGACCCCAAATACAACATGAACTATCCTTTCATTCGGCAACAGTTTATGCCATGTGGATCTGCCCAATATTCAGAGTCAACCGTAAGTCAATCAGTTTTTGTTTAAAAGCAATACAAATTACCTTTTTCGCAGTATGGAAACAATTTTTACTACACTCGAACTCAATATGCAAAATATATGGCAACCCAGATACAAAACAAGGCAAGGAAATTCATCTCAACTTTCGTCTAGACAATTGATTTTGTAATCGATATTATGATATCGACTTTGTGTAAGTTTCAACTTATTTTATTCCCTCCTATCATCATTGTTCATTTCTTATGTCTTTGTAATACCCAGGACAAATGGAATTGTCATCTACAAGGACAACGCTCTAGAAGAGGATGACGATAAAGTTAAAGATGAATTTCTAACCAACATTGTCAGTAAGAACCAAATTCCAACAAAAGTGGAAATATGTCCTCTTGATAACATTTGTGATTAACCTTTGCAGTTGTGCAGACATCCATCTCGACCCGATTTATATTTGGGTCTTTATGCTCCAACCTACTATGAAAACGCTGACCGTATCCCACGAGGACTTGATTCCGTCATTTGTGGAGATGAGTTGAAAACTGAATGGGAAATGAACCCGAGGCCTGTCGATGGGAAAGATCGCAACCCTCCTCTTTCAGATCCTTTACTGGTTCTTATCAAGGACAATAACTTTCCAGATGGAAGAATCCCTAGGGAGCAGATTTGAAGGTAGGGACAGACGCCACAGCAGATGCTACATTTGGAGTAGCCATCAAATTCATTTACAAAGTCCCTGATAAATTAGTAAGATCATATATTCTCGATTCATTGTATTTCATGATTATGTTTTCCTTAATTCATTTAATTAATAATATTATTATAGAATCATCTCACAGCACATGATTACCATATTCCTCTTCCTCTTAACCCACTCAGCAAGGACTCTGAGGACGACAGAGCGGCGTTTGGTGCCAGAAGAACTTGGCCCAGAGATTAATGCAAAATGTTGGTAATAACATTCCTGACATGCGGTGTGGGCAAACTGGGCGCATCGCTTGGAATTATCCTTAGATTACACAAAAACTGGCGTTAATGCACAAACTAATGTTGCTGTCCAACGGGGTCTCAATGGATTTGATTGGGAGACTTATCTGGAAGAATTAAAGTTTCCTCCTTTCAATGCCGTCACAGACAAAACTGGCATTTTTGAGGGCAAGTGCAGTGTTGGATATATTACTCCTGGGGACTTAAAGGCAACGGAGATTTGGCCACATCCTTACTATGGTAAAATCAACTGCTCTAGCTTAGATCCATCCACCTCTCTGACACACTAACTACTAAATAAATATTTCAGACATTACCTGCATCGGACTGAATGCAATACAATCTCAGCAATCCACCCTACTACAAACTACGTGAAATAGTCAGACGTACTGTACAACAACGAGTTGGTGGTCAAACAGCAACGAGGGGTGCAACTACACTTGAAGCAAAATTTCCTTCAATTACTGGTCGATGTTCAACGAGTCTTTATGACACTGATGGTAGTATTGGCTCCCGAAGACAAATTCCTCCTCCATGTGACGAGTTATTTAAAGAATATAAAATTGGTGAAACTACAGGTGAGAGACATCAACTTTATTCTCGTTTTGGAGAGTACTTAGACAGTCATCAGTGAAAAGTTTTATTGTTTCTAGACCCCCCGCACTTGGAGTCATTGTAAACCAAGAAATTGTTGGACCCCAACAAGGGAAACTGAATATCATTCCACAAGCGATACCTCGACAAAACTAAGACCTATGCTAAAAACCGCCTTTGCGATTATCAAAGTGAACTTCGCGACCGCTTTCTCGCATCATCGTTTATGGGGGAATGTCCAACAATTCCGACTAGGCCACTGCCGATACTGGCGCCAGGAAGTCCAGCGTTAGTCAAGAGAATGAAAAAAGATATGAAAGCATAGGCAAAGTTCAAAAGTCGGGCGCCTACAAACGAGGAATGGTCGTCTCGGAATCTCCATACACCCTCTACATTTGGGTTAGGGTTTATTTATTATCAACCATTTTATATAATGAGACAATCACTAGTAATTTTGCCTTCTTTTGCTTATTAGGATGCACGCCTATTCCATGGAGTGTTTATGACCATTCTTGCCATGTGGGTCACTCCAATCAGCATTTTTCTAACGTGGTACTTTAAGGAAAGGAAACTTCATGAACAATCGAGTCTTCCTTCATCATGGTAAACTCAACGCTCTACAACTCTATTCTGTAATAGCCATCATTGTCTTTCTCACTGTTACATTCCTCTACCTATGTTCACATAGGGGCTGCTATCTCCACCCCATTGCTATTCCTAGTTGGGCTCTGGTGAATTGTTGAATGCCGATCATTGCTAGGACTAAGCTTGGACAGGACTGCCACTGCACATCGCAAAATGGGTTGGAATCGCTGTTGGAATCGGTTGTGTTCTCTTTTTCCTTGGAGGATGCCGCCGTATGAATCGACCACTTCGAGGCGTCTGTATCTTCACTCATTTCCTACATGGATTTGCAGTTTATGGGACATGCCATAAGCTTACCCTCATTTTTCATTATTACGTTTGTTCTATAACCTTGTGTTATGTTTTGTCACCTGAATATAGTGGCCCTCATGATGACTATTCCACATGGCTGCCCATATGCTTACGGTGACTTTTCCATCCACATGTTTAAAAGGAAGAATCTGACGCTTCTTCCGCATCTATATGCTGTATTTCTACCTCATTATCTGCACTGTGGCCACCATCATCATCATCATTTGCTTCTTGTATGGTCACTCACCACACCACGAAAGCGAGGATTTGGATTCATGTCCTGCACCCACACTTTCCACAAGGGAGGACCACAACCACAACCTGATGTCAACCTGGAGTTCTCTTCAGCCTGCATGTAAACCATCACACCACATCTTCTCTGCTAAACCATCTCGAAATTATTCAACCAATTGTGACAAATCTGCAGTGAGTCATTTGTTTAGTGAATTTAACCAAAAGGAGCTGTTAGTGTGTTGTGCAACTTGAGTTGAGGAAATGTTATGAATAAAGTGAATATTTGTCAAGATTTGCTCAGTTTCTACTACTTGTTAAGTAACTTGAAGCATGAAGAGTTGGGACCATGAATGTTAAGACAGACTATATGATTGGATCAAGCAGAAGGATGCATTCATTCTCGGACTACAATCGGGTTGGCTTCATTCTTAATTCATTTGGCGTGATGGTAACCACTTGGATTATCTCATTAAATTGAAATTGATAATGACCATAGCTAAGAGGTGGGTGTAGGTGTAGGTGTGGGTTTGGGTGCTGAATGTAAGAAGCATAGGAAAATCAATCACGATAAAATAAAATTTACATTTAATTAAATGACCTTTAGTATAATTGCGGGGATGGGATAGTTTAGTCTCATAATCACCGGATGACCACAACCATATCTGACCTCCCCACTGGACAGGACAGGCCCGTCTTTGATGTCAATGTCCACGTCAGCTTTCGCCACATCATTCATTAGTCACTTCTTTCGAATATCAAAGACAATGCATACCAAAAATTTTCCCAAGCTATCTGAAAGAATCTACTACAAAGGTACATTACACACCCACCACCACTACATCAAACTCTTTTGAAAGACAGTCAACTTAAGCAAGGAGTCAATTCGTTACGTCGAATCTGTAGTACTGTTTTCTTGTAAAGAACCCATTTCGATGTTCATGAATCCCTGCGTTGTGCCATTCACTGACAAAATGGCTGCTTTGATATCCTCTAACCGAGCGTCGAATACGTCTGACATAGTTTTACTTGTAATTTCTGTTTTGCTGCTAGCATAATTTTCTGTAATCAAATCAAGTTTCCCTTCGACGTATTAAGCAAAAGATGCCAGTCAAATATTGGCAAGTCTTTCAAGAAATAATTAACAGAAAACCTTGGCTTAGGGAATAAATATGCTCTGCAAAGTATACTGGATGATTGTAAGATGTGATTTGTCTCAAATTCTCAAACAAACATTGCATAATAGCAAATATATTAACATTTTTGCTAAGCGTATTTCCTTGCCATTTATTAGCTCGATGGTACATATGTTGTGTGTAAATTAAAACCTCCCAATCGTTGCGTAGTGCTAATTATAGCTTGGCAATTTTAACGTGATTTAGCATTTCGTTTAGAGTACCTAAAGGTGTGAAACATGGGCTGAGAATTAGTTCTTTGTACTTTAAAAATCAAGGAAATAAAGTTTCCACTAATTAAATTAAGAATTTGATAATTAGGTAGATGTTTTCCGAATATATAAAGCGAAGCAGCATCCGAAATCTAATACTATAATATAAACTGCTGCAGTGAGTTCTTAAAAGTCACCAATATTCATTCCACTTCCATAAGTAATCAAAAGGTGAGTTTATAATAATGAACAAATTATTAATTCTTTAAATCAAGTTTAACTCGTCGGTGCAATGAATTAATTTAGATGTCGTGGACGACTAGACGCACAATTGTCGCTGCAATAATGCTGGCCTTCATCTGTATGTATATGGAAACAATGTTCGCTGAACCATTAAATCTTGCTGCTCAGGAGTCGTTTTCAGGATTTAGATGTGTACCATCGTGTCCTAAGGGGTACCTCTGCTACAAGACCGCTGCTGGAAAAAGAGGGTGTGAAGCTGACGCCCCTGTATTCGCCCGAGGATGAAGGCCCATCATAATTAATACACATTTCTTTCAAAAAGTCAATGTTCAAGACACTATTGTGACTTTAATAAAGGATTTAGTCATCTGGTAAAATTGCAAAGGGCTTTTACACATTGTACTGTAACTTGAAAATTAAACTATTATTAAAAACAAGGTTGGGTTCCTGGTGCCTCACTCAGGTAATTTAACGATGAGTCGTTAATGCCGGCTCATTATTCCACTCACTTTTTTATTCCAAGCTTGATTCCTACCATTTGGCTGGGGGGGAAAGTGAAACTTTTTGCTTCTCTGTCAGTAAGCCGTTATGAAACTCGTGAATTTCCAGACTTAATCATGTTTCATTTTTTCTTGTAATGTGGTACGAATTCTTTGTCCTTCTCAGGAATCGTAAATTTACATTTATAACTCACAAACAATCCCTTACAAAAGTTG
The DNA here is from genome assembly GCA_034695825.1 of Folsomia inoculata. Classification (NCBI taxonomy): domain Eukaryota; kingdom Metazoa; phylum Arthropoda; class Collembola; order Entomobryomorpha; family Isotomidae; genus Folsomia; species Folsomia inoculata. Next base: position 6,028 of record JAQIWQ010001292.1, read on the forward strand.
AATCGTTTTATTGCAAGCATTCTTGTTTAAAGTTATTGATGCTAAAAGATTCTGAACAATATAAAACTTCTGGATAACTAACTTTGAATATATCGTAAGGCACTGCAAATCTGAAAATCGATTGCAAAATAAGTATGTACACTATTGACTTATTATTGAGTATAATGAGACATTGCATGTTACCACATGGAACTACAAGAATTGGCAATTCTGCAATTCGTATCTATTTGAGTGACCGTTTCCCCGTTCGCACAATCTTGATCACATTTTTTCCTCTGTACTCTCTCTTACCATGTACTCTGTCTAGTCATAAGTTAGGTCCTTCTGTCATGTTCAGAAACCCTTTCTTTTCCCGAACCATATTCTAACCATCATCATCATGACATGCATAGCTATAATCGTAGTAGAATCACAAAAAGACAACTGAATGTTTGGTTGAAACAATATTGCGTTACCTCAACAATCACAATTCATGAAAAGAATTGCATATTATTATTATTCAAAATAATTGAATAATAATAATATGCAAAAATTTGGATATGATTTTTGAGTTAAAGGTACTACCGAGGTTTAGTGTACGTCTTATGTACTGCTAGTCTTGGGAAGTAACCTGGTTTTGGTCGGGATTCCTTGTCAAAGCAAGTAGAACCATTTCTCCGTCATGTTCCTACCTGTCTTGGTCCTGCGACTTTATGAAATCAAACTTTCAATTTGTTCCGCTTATCACTTTGAACACGATGAAAACCAATGGAATTAGTTTTCACCCAAGCTTATTATACTGTCACCCTTGTCGTGAAAACTCCCTCCACCATTCATCTACACACTTTTATGTGTGTAACGTATCCTGTATTCCCACAAGACTCTCAGCCTAAAGGGCATGTCATGATTTAATATCACGCGAAAAGTGAGCGCCTTGTAGATTATTGCTTAATTGGAGGAGTGAAAAAACAGCTCTTTGTCAGGTTTTTGTTCCCACAAGTCAAACACTTGCACTATTATTGTACCCAAATTGCAGAAACAGTCATGCAGGGTTTTGCCATTGTGCAATTATATCCCGAAAAGGAGATGCAATAATATGCATACATACGTAGATGACATGTTATTGGGTATTGTGTTGTAACACAATTTAATACTTGACCATTTCATTTAATCATGTTTATCATATAAAACTACAAAGCAAGTGATTTTACATGGATGGATAAACCTTTTGCACGTAGTATCCTATATAGTATAGCACATATAACTGGAAACCAAAGCTCCGTCAGAATTTTATCTCATTCACTCACACCTATTTACTACATTCATCTACCTTCATCAGCGAACCATGGGTCCATTCACATAGTACAACAGAGTAAGTAATCCTATCTCGTGATATCAGAGTTTAAAAATGTAAAAAAGTGAATAGTGTGCCATTTGTACTGAAACAGTTGTAAGGAAGGATGGGAGTATTTTTGTACAAATTCAAGAACATTCTATACGTGCCAACTAAAATGGCAAGAAACTTACAGCATCAAGCATGCTAAAATTGGGTCTTGTATCTTTAATTGACATTTTCTTCTCCAACACCATATGCAGACCACACCACTGGACAGATGAGATAGTGACATGGAAAAGGTGCCAACACTACTTGAACACCTTTCACGTTGTATATTACTCTTACATTCTTCCTTCGTTGAACCTTACTTTTCACGAGAACAAGAATCACCTGGCCAATCCATTGTATTCATTGTTTATCAAATTTTGTCATCATGTGATATATATTCATCTGTATCTCTGATAATATTCTCTTCTTATGAAACTTACAAGGTAAAATTGCAATCCAACATTCATACGTTGTCCATGAAACTCAAGAATGTCTCCCCATATCTCTTTACTTCACGTGGAAGAACTTTCCACAATTGCGTGGATATTTATAAAATGCAGTTAATTTCAATGCAGTTATTTCATATTGATTATAATGTTACTGCCGTATTTACACGACATACACTTGATTAAAATTAGCAAGGCTTACATTTGCATAAAATTTGTTACAATATTCGTAATCTTTCGAGGACAGGTTGTAAAGTTTCGAACCCACCCCCATATTTGAACGCAATTGTCAACTCCATCCTCTTGAGTATACTGATTGCACCCCTTGAGACCAGGAACATGTCACACAAGTCCATGACTTCCAGCCCATGTTCAACTTTCTCATTGTTGACTTGGTTACAACAATGGGTCTCATTATAACCACCACTATGCATGTACGAGTGATGATTAATGCCATTGAAAATGATAAATACAGTTCATTTAACTCTGATTTATGCCAACCTTTACAGTTTATGGAAATGATATAAATTTTCAAATTCATCACCAGTTTTAAATCCTTTGATTGTATTCAGGTATACCCACATAACTATTCTGCGGCTGGCGTCCCACCCGTACCATCTACAACGATATGCCTATTTAGTGTCGGAATTGCTTTAAAAATCAAAAAAAAGGCTTAGCTTTTCAGACAAGTGGAGCATCTTGAACTCATTGAGGGGGGAGGGGGGTCCAACGTCCAACGTCCCCCTTTATCTACATATGATATATGATATTTTACCCACCACAAGTATTTGGTGTCACATAAAGCTATACTTGAGCTGAATTTAGTGACATGCAAACAGTGTGACTCAATCTCATTCCGACTAACAGGGATGTGTACATGTACTTATTTGCCGAGCATTTTAACATTCTTATCAGTCTTTGGTTATCAATCACTATGAATAAAGTTGTAAAGCATAATCAATCAAATTTATTCCAGTGTTTTACGGTTTTGCCTTGAGTTGATAATTTGCCTCATTAAATGATTACTTTATACCATGCATATTCATCTGTACGCCTCTCGCAGGCACACTACTAAAAATCGATACCATAAAATTGGCGTTTTAACTTTGCAATGAATACACAAGTTTCCAACTTTATGCAAAATCTGTCACTGAACCGGACCCAGAACCCGTACTAAAAGAAACAGGTTATTTGACATTAGCGAGAAATATGACTGGATGAATGCCAGAATATCCAGACCATGGTTACATTTAGAAGAAATCTCTAATAACTTGATGCTCATTCCATTCATACATGTTAATTTGAAGGGAAAACCCAGAAAACAAACTTAAAACCCCTACTAAATTCAAGAATACCAAACACTATACAACCCATTCGAATAAAGTTACGGCAATATCCGAACCCTTGTGGTTTGGTTGGGTGATTTGTCTCGCCATAATTCAATTGCCATTCAACTGACTACTACACATACTGCTTCTTTCACAAGTGTGTGGAATGTTCAATGTCAACAAGATAAATTTACATCCTACCATGTCCACGTGTATGTATGTAGCGATACTGTTTAATTTAAACAAGTTTTTTATAAACAGTTCCAGTCCTCTCGTCCCAACCCAACCCAACACCACGGCATTCTTCATTCAACTCGCAAACTGAACTGAACTCTTGATCCATTGCAATGGTAGACGAGGATGCAGTTAAGGAAGGAAAGGTTTGCCAACCCAAAGTTTGGGATGGGTTTGATTGGGATTGGGTAAGTTTAAGCCAAATATTAACAAAATGAGAAATTGGATGATAATAAACCTATAAATTTACTAGTTCCGATCCGTCCCCGTTTGGTATTTGGGCTTCTGGAGTAGACTTGACTTGTACAGGACAGCCTCAGCCTTAAAGGGAATTCCTGTTGCGCAAATTAGTGAAAGCGATGCTCTAAATGCAAATGTAATTTGGAATGCGAAAGAGTCCAAGATTTCGGGATTTGGGGTAAAAGATGTGGATTCGCCATTAGAGTTTGATGAAGAGAAAAGGCTCATTTTTGGAGAAGGTGAGCTTTGGTTCAGAGGGTTTGTGCAAATATTTTGCAGTGTTTTATTTTCTACAGATCGCCATTCCTACATGTTTTCTGACAACAAGACGTACATACTTGGAGTTACTGCTTGGACAGATGGAGAACAGTCTTGGGGATTTTGGTCAATTCAAAAAGAGATTACGCCAGAGGTTAAAGGAAAGGTGTTGGAACACGTGAAACAATTGGGTTTTAATGTCAAGTTTGCAATTGAAACGCCATTTACAGTTTAAGCTATATTTGCTATATTTTATCCAGTAATGTTAATCATTGTTTCTTATTTCTTTCGACATGCTATGAGTAAAATGTTTAATTTGTACAGAAATGTTTTAGATTAAACTGCATGTATATTCCTTTTTGATTATTTTTTTAAATTCAATTGTTTTAAACGAAATTTGATGAATTTAGAAAATCATGCGGAATTTGTAATTCAAAATAAACCAAAAATTGAATAACAAGATTACTTTTGTTAGAAACTAAACAATCTCACAGATCTGCAGATTTCTGTGAAATTATTTCCAATAAAAAGCAAGCATTCGTAAAGATGAGCAACTGGCTTAGTGTTTGTAAAGCATTTGATCTTTACCAAATTTGGTGAGCAATGATTTTAGCACGTAGGAAGTGGGGAAAGTAGATTTGGCGTCAGAAAGCCGGCTGCCTTGGTCCAATCGGTATTGATTTTGTACCACGTCAGAACACAGCTGCATATTATACATACATACGTATGCATCTACTGCTTTCTCCGTAGAAGGAGATCACACTGGGGTTTATTACGGAAATCTACATTTTGCAATTTGATTCGATTTAAATTCTAATAATCTGTCATGCATTTTAGCTAGCTTGTTGTATTGTTGTAATGCATTTCTTGAAAGTGCCAAGATTTTGAATTATTACCGTCATGAGTACCAGAGCGTGTTTGCTAATCTTTTTCATTACCATCTCGTTATCTCTGGTCTTTGGGAAAGGAGGTCGTGGTGGGGGCGGTAGAGGAAGGTTTGGTTCCAGTCGTCGTCATAGCAGTTGGTAGTAAATGAAATAAATTGCATATGGCCATGGTGAAATATTTGGCATTTCTTTCCTATTATCTCATCCTGTTGATTATTGTTGTAGGTCGACGACAGGGAGGGGTTACGGCAGTGGCAGTGGGGGTGGATATGGTGGGTCTTCTGGGGACGATTTTTCAGCACTTGCATATTTCTTACAAGTTGTCTTTTCTGTTATAACTTTATGCATGATATTAATTGCGGTGATATATTGTTGCAACCCGGAAGGCGTTGGTGAGCAAAATAATGGTGAAGGAGACACATTGTTGGATAACCATTGAAATTGAGGCAAAGTTCAAAGTAGTAAATAATTGACAGATTGATTAATGGTCCATGTAATAGCCCATTTTATAAAAGAGCATGTACCATGTATTTCATGGCAT
>JAQIWQ010001293.1:0-11324 GCA_034695825.1 Folsomia inoculata
ATCAGCACAGGAGGAAGAAGTTGAATCAGCACAGGAGGAAGAAGTTGCAGTTCCAACTACTATTCCACTCATAGTACCAGAAAAAAATACTCACAGTTTGCCTGCTAGTTTTGCAGATATACTATCCGGCGCAAAGTCTAGTTCGGAACCCCTACCGAACCGCTTAGGAAGTTTGAATTCTCTCTTCAATAAATCAAGTGCTGAACTGGAGACCAAGTTTGTCTTTTTACCAAATCGAAAGGCGAATTTAAATAGTACTCGGCCTCCGCCAGGTTTGTTAATTGAAATTTAGCAATCTTTTATTAATTTGAGTTGTAAATTTTTAAATCACACTACCGCAGGATTTGAATATGAAAATCAGCCGCCGCAAGACTGCAGTTTGCATACTTTTGCTAAAGATTGTTGGATACCTTTGGAGGAATATGAAAATCAGCCGCCGCAAGACTGCACTTTGCAAACTTTTCCTAAAGATTGTTGGATACCGTTGGAGGAATATGAAAATCAGCCGCCGCAAGACTGCACTTTGCATACTTTTCCTAACGATTGTTGGATTCCTTTGGAGGAATATCCATCTCGTTTCAAAATTGGTGAAAACGACTTCTCCAATATAGTTGAATACGTTCAAATTCTGAGCAACCTTATGTAAATCCTATATCCCGAAACTCATAGTATCGATATTTTCTAACATTTGGATAGCGGAGTATGGTGTCAATTGCTGTTCTAATCCAAGTCATCCCGATCCATGGTTGACTGAATTTGTTGTTCAAAATTCTCAAGTAACTGGTTTTTATTTTTGTATCATTGTTAGATTGGAAAAAGTTGTAAGAAATGCACCAATTTGTATATTTATATTTTTATGTATTCAAGATTAATCCTGCTAAACCGAGTAGTCCAGATGTAGGCAACGAATGTGGCGAAGCTAAGGAACAGTATCACTTTGATCTATGGGCCCCATATTATCGATATGAAGAACAATAATTTGTATCTGTTTTCTAAATATTTATGAACTATCATTTACGGCATGTATAGAATTCTTCATCCTTGTCTTTAATTTATTTATATAAAGTTTATAATATAAACTTTGTACTGCCTTTGTATTTTGGAAAATATTTCTTAGTTGTATAGTGTATAATTACTTGGTCTCGGAAATATTAATTAACCTACTTTTAACACACATTAGAGTTAATTCGCGATAATTCTATTATGTGCATGATTTAGAGGATTAGTGGTGGTTGTTTACACACAGAAATAATATGACCTTATAGTAATGAATGATCTCTCCCACAATATAATAATTAACATTTGAAACTTGCTGTAGTTATTTATTAGGAGTGTAGAAAGGTACATTTCTGCGCTCCGTTGTACAACATAACAACATTAAGAGTATCACAGGATTTTCCATTTTCATTCAACATTTATTCGAATATTGGATATTCTTATTTATCGCTTACATGTAAAATAACCTGCACTGCAGAACTCAATAAAGCCCTCGCCAGGTTCATATTCATTAACCTCTAAACTTACACTTAATCTTAAATATTTTATAAATCAATATTTGTAAACACTAGAGCTTCACTTAAACCATAATCGGGTTTATTCTATATACCCAAACTAATCTTTCAAAACCAGACTTTTTTTGGTGCAAAATAGACGGGGAAAAGTGTCTTTTTTATTCGGTGCGCAAATGGAGAAAAGAGGAAAAAAACAAAAAACAACTTGTACCTAGTACATGTGTGCAAAATTTCAAGTCGATCCGATAACGCGTTCTTGAGTTATCGTATCCTCAGACAGACAAACACACAGACAGAGTGATCACATAAGCCCTGGCTCGGGCTAAAAAGTAGCTTGCTGAAGCGGCAGAAATAATAATTATTCATGATTGTCGCAAATAATGGAACAGGGGCTCTGCTAAACATTCAATCTTTCATAATGTTTCCGTTTTCTTTCTTCCTCGCTTAAATGTTTCATAGCATATTTGGCAGCAGCAACTTTGGCACTTTTTTTAGTTTGCCCACACCCAAAGAATTTCTTGCGTCCAGTAATTTTTAGCTGGACAATAAAGGGGGTGCGTGTATTGTCCTGTTCTTCTGACACAACGCTGCAAAGTATTATCAAAACATAAATTTTCGAAAGATATTTCATAGTTTATTAGTAAGCGAAGGAAAACCAAACCGTCACTCACTCAAATTTGATCCCTCTAGGAAATTTTTCGTACAGCTGTCGAATAGGCTGTTTTGGAATTTTTTCGGAGAAATTATCTACACAATGATGTAGTGAAAGTACATGACAAGCACAGTCGTAATATTTAGGTATGTTTCATGTTAGTACCAATCTCATTTTTCATAAGTCGATAGAAGACCCTCCAAACTGTATCAAGGCTCATATCCGAATCCATAAACACCGCGCCAGCTAACGACTCAAAAATGTCTCCCAGCGCTTTGGGGACATCGATGTCTTCAGCCATGACACAATCTTTGTCAGTTAAGTACTGAAACTAAATGTGTAATGAAGGATTAATATTTATTTCATTGTTATGCATTTATAGAAGTTACAGCTCCTGTGACTTGGTGTTCGTTCCTTTCTTGACAATTTACAAATATGTCAATCCCCTCTTGAAGTTTTGGCGAAAAGTGGCACAGCAGCTTGTGTAAACCGTATCGCACTGCTTGAGAGCCAAAAGTGACGTTATTGACTAACGAAGACCGCAAATCGGTTAGTGAGCCAGCGGTGTTAATCTTCTTGTCCTTATATATGTGGTGAGTGATTAGAAAATCTATTTAAAAAATGATTTATTGAACTCAAATTGGTGGGCATCATAAAATATTTGAATCATTGCTTTACCTAACACTGCATCTCCCAAGAATTCTAATCGTTGATAGGCATTTGTCGAACCATTCTCAATGAAAGACGGATGAGTGAATGCTTCAACGATGAACCACTTGTTCTTGAACCTGAAATTGTTACATAAGTGTGCATACAAACGTTCAGATTAAAGTTTATTCTTCATACCGATAATCCAAAATATCCTCCAGGTTCTTTACAAAAACGCTAGCAATGAAATCCTGGGGCTGATTCGGATATCCCAACTGAATACGAGGCAACTCTTTAATAGGTCGGTAAAGTACTTCCATAGGTGGATCTTCGTTCGATGGACCTCTGAGCCCAATCCAACCCATCAAGTTCAAAGCGCCGGGTAATCCTCCAGACAAATAGTAGGCACCAATTAGTGCCTCAACACAATCTGCGACGCTTTTATCTGGAACCTAAGGTAAAAACATATCTGCATATTTACAATGATTGCTTTGGGGAGTATCAGACGACAAATGGTGAAGGCCCAAGACCGGTCAAATACATAAGCCCTTTGCACTACTTGCATACAGCAAAGATTTTTCCGACGGCATCCCAAGTTAAAAAAATTATTAAACTTGTCTAAACTGTTAGCAATAAAATAAGTATAATACCCTGACCGTTTTAAACATACGACAAACTAAGAATAAGAGAATGGAAAGAAATTAAAATTACAAAGTTATACCCTTGAATGCGTGTAGGAGGTATGCTCGGGTCCTTTTGCTTGTAGATTCCTTTGACAATTCTGCACGCGTTCTTTGACAATTTTATTTAAATCTTCATCTGTAACGGATGAGAATTCGATCTTTTCCTCATATTCACCATCCCGGTTTAATGGACAAAAGACGTTGTAATTTACTTGATTTTCGAACGCAATTTTTTGCAAATTTTGTGGTACTTCTTGACCTGTTAATTGGAAATAAAATCATTTACTTAAAATGCCACCGAAGCAATTAGTACATTAGTAGACACCGAGGCAAATAATCACTGATCGACGAATACTAAATGAAGAGGTAAAATGAATCGTATCAAATAAACTATATGAAAAGTATTCTCCTAAAATTACCAGGGGGAAGCCAAGAGCTTTCAGGTTCAAATAATCCTCCAGCCAAGTATTCTCCCAACTTCTTCTTATCACCCACAGTATATAGATGCCGATTGCTGATTAACTTGGTCCGGAGGCTGGTTAGTTGGCCTTCGTTAAAGTCTGGAAACTGGGCATAGATGTGGAGGGTAACAACAAGCTTGAGCACGGAATCTCCAATCAATTCCAATTTTTCTAAGTCCTGAAAGTCTCTGCCATTCGCTAGTGTCAATGCCTGCAAAGTGCAATGTAAGATTAGATGATTGATTACTGTAAAATTGAACAGGTACATTAAGTTTAGCAGATATTACCTCCATAATTGAAGTCAGCAGGGGTTGCTCTGGAGTAGGATTGTCAACATCAAAGTTTTGACAAGGAACCTCACTTGATGGAATTAATACTACACATATATAGTAATACAATATAATTAGAAATTTTCCGAATTTTCTTTACTTAAGCAGACCTATTCCAGTTCTCGTTGAAGTTGAAGGTGAGCCTGGAGGAGTTTCCACGTCATCCTCATCCTCCTCACTTGAATATGGGTCTTCTAAATCTTTGCGTCGAATATTCTTGGGATGAATGTACTCGATTTCTACCCAGTGCAATTTTCTTTTTAAAGAAAATGCCGTCATCGTTTGGGATTTATTTGTAGAGCAGCCTAGGTATACATTTAGTTATCGTGACATATGGCATTTGACATTTAGTGAAACATAAAATTCAATCTAACGAAACATAATTAATACCTGGAATGGTAACAACCGAACCTTCTCCATTCGCAGGCACAAAATCACCATCACTCTGTTTATCCAAGCCTGAGGATGTCAAGTTCATTGCAGAAATGGCTTTATCTTTCACCAGTTGATTAAGGTTCTTCAAATCTGTTAATTTGTGACGTTTCAACCCGTTAAATAACGGGTTAAATAACGGTATAGGGTCGCAATATTGCGACTCTACACTTTCAATCTCTTAAATCTATGAATACCTGATTCGTGCCTATTATTTTCAACCATCAACGTATGACGCGTTTCCAGGAAGAATTTGTTAACAAAAGCTTGGATCTCATGTGCAAGAAGAAATCTTTCAATGCGATGTATAATGGAAGGTAGCATTTTAGATTGAACGAAAAGCGTCGAAGGTAATGGATGAATTCTCATCAATTCAGCAATAAGATCGATAACAGAGGAAGAATATTTAGAATCTCGTCTCTCTTCTCTTGATACCTAGATTAACCATGAAACAGGATGATTAGACCTGTTTGATTTCCTACAATATTTTTTTTCTTGTGGATATCAATTTTTTACCTTCCAAGCTTCATACTTCGTCACCAAATAGTTCAATTGTTTAGGGATTGGTTTAACCTTTAACAGTGGGTCATTCTGATTGACAATGACGATATCATGTTTAATCTTATAATACTCTGCAAAACTACCAGCTTTGGTGGGATCGGCGAAGGGGGACTTTGGTGACCGATTTGTATCAATGCTTAGAACACAATATTTCTAGAATTCGAAAGATTATATATATTAAACCACCGAATAGAATAAAAGTGACAACGTGGTGACGAACTAACCTGCCGTTCATTGTAACTTGGGGAATAGCAAGGAATGACCAAGGCATCTGAAAATGTCTCTGCAACAAACGGTCTTTGTCTCCGTTCAGCCATAGAAATTTCTTCATTGTACACTACACTTTGCGAGTTTTCCATGCGGCCAACAATTTCTATTGCCAATTTGAAGTTTCCATTTGCTGTAATAAAAATAGACCTTACTTACATGGTCATTTCCAGTACTTTTCACAATTTGACATGGTAGAAGCAAAATGAATCGAACCTGTCAGTTTTAGTGGAGCTATGTAATACATGGCTTCACAAGCATCACGAAAAACAGGATGTCTAAATTGGAGTAATTCCGGATCCTTTGAAAACAGTAAGCGTTGGAAACTTTTGATTCTTTGCAACATATGTTCCGAAATCGGAACAGGGGTGTCATCAACATGAATCTGGACTTTTTCAAGGCTCACTCGGAAGTTCCCTTCTCGAGAAAACAACAGAAAATCGGGAACCTTGTAGGAAGAATGCAAGTTATAATGTCGTTGTAAAGATCGACACAGAAGCACTCTTATTACTCACTTTACTCAAATCGGCAGTTGTAACAATCCCAAAAAAGAATTTGTGATTTGCAAATTCATGCAGTGCTTTAATGTCTTTATCTTTTGAAAAATCCTCTTCAAGTTTGATAACAATCTTGTAAACATTTATGGCCTTACGATTTTGAGTTTCCAAAAATTCTTGTGGAATCTAAAAAAACTCAGAATAAATCTTCTATATAAATATAACTCAACATTGCTTTTATTTTGTACCAGTTTTTTGTACCACTGAATTCGATTTTTTGAACCAATTTTTTTCCCGTCCTTTGATGGTTTGGTTTCCTTTTCCAGTTTTAATATAAATTCATTTAAGTGAATCGGTACACATCGTGGAATTGGATGAAGATATTCTGGGTGCAGGGCTCCAGCGGCGTATAGTTTCTTGCATACTTCCAAAAAAGCTGCCTTCTTTGCAACAGTCCTATTCGCGTACCAAGTACTCTAAAAATGGAGAATACTTATTAGAATGTGTTCTACAAATAGTTTAACTATGTCCTTCGTTGCCTTACTTCTGCATACTTCACACAAGCATTCGGGGGCAAATGAACGCAAACTTTGAAATGATTATCATCATTCTTACGCCATTTTGCATATGGTGAAAGCGTCGTCAGTCTATCACAGCTTAAGCCTTCGCAATACCTGATAAGTATAAATACATTCAATTAATGATTTCGAGTTATCGAGTATTATACAACCACAATTACTGAAATTGTTTTGTCGTACTTGTAGACAGTTTTGATCGATGATCCTGCAGTAATCATTTGTTGACCGTTGCCGGGTCGAAAAGGGGGTACAATCTTGTCTAATTCTTTATCGTTGTCCTGGTCGTTCCCGTTTCCGTAACACTGTTCAGCAAGCTCAACGTTCCTGATCAAAGCATCACTTAAAGAACCGCTAAAGTTTCCAAATTGTGCAAGTTTTTGTGTTTCCATTTCAGCATCCTGTGCCGGAATGAGTGCAATAAACTTAGCTCCTCGTTGTCGAGCACGACCCATTGATTGTATAAATGATGGATATGATACGATCGGATCATATCTGCATATGAAATTACAATTTGGAACGTCTAATCCTTCTTCAAGAACTTTTGTGGCTGAAAAAAAATATAAAAAAATGGCCATCAGAAGAGCGTTCCCAGTGACGGGGGGACGGGAAATAATACCATTCCTTCGTTCATTCACTTCACTTTGGTGAGTCACTCAGCCTGACGAGTGATTAATGTTTTTTGAGATTGGAGTATGGATTGTTGATTACAGCAGAGATATTGAGGATAAGGATTATTTATCTTTTAATGACAAATTTCTGGGTTGATCTAAACTATAAAATTCGAAACAAATCTAAGAAGGCAAGATCGTTTAGTCGTTAACAAATGTAAGAAATGCTTTAGTGATAGAGGAAGTAGCATGTTTTGTTAACAACATTTAACCACACTGCTCCACATTTATGCATACTCCGTGATGATGAGCAGAGCAGATCAAATTTCATATTTAAGTATGATAATCACACCAGTATCTCCAATGCAATAAACTGGACAAATTTTTTGATCAGGAGGAAGAATAACAACAAAGTACTAGCTAACCAACCCTGAAACTTACTAAGTACACACCTTTGACTCCTGACACCTGAACAACTTGTACATATCAACTAATGTACCAATCAACCAATGACACCAAGATGTACAATAATGAAAAATCCATTCACTGCTGATTGTAGGAGGAAGGAAACAATGGGGATGACAACTTTAGTAATTACAGGAATGCAGAATGAATTAAAAATGGAATGGACATGCTATCGTGCATGCATCTTACCTACAAGTATATTGAGGCGTTTTTGGCGAAATCTGGAAACCAGAATTACTGATATGATTGATTTGACTGCTAAACATGAGGGTAACATGAGGCTTACTTATCCAAAACCTCTGCTTGCATTCGTAATGCCACAGTTTGAATTAATCCATTGTTTGTTCCGGAAGTTCCAAGAGTAAAAGAGCAAGTAAGGAAATCATAAGTTTTTGGGCAGTACTCGATCAAATCCTATGAATTCAATTCAGAAATAGAATGGATGACAATGACAAAATTAAATGCAACACATGAAATTAATACTTGTATGTAGTAGCACAGCATCTGAGCCGTGATTCGTTTTTGACAAAAGACGATACCACAAAAGTCTTTGTTCTCATTAGTAGGACCAGGCCTTTAAGCAAAATCAATCCTGAATATACTTCTGTATTTTAAATTCTGGTAAAATATGGACCTTGATGATTTCAACACTTCTATGAACTGCTTCAGTTTCGGAGAAATGAAATTCAAGGCATAAAAAGAATCGTCAGAATCCGCCGGTGACGCATAAAACATAAATTGTTGAAGTTGACGCTCTACAAACTCCAATTGTAATTCTAGCCACTTTAAAACAATTCCTCCAGCAGACACCGTGCTAGACGAACTTTTTTTCATACGCTTTTCTTTGTAGGAAAGGTATCGTATGAATGCTATCTTGTAAAGCACAGCATTCAAGGCACAGAATGGACCTACATTTAATTTTTAAAAAATAATGAGAAGTTAAACAACAGATGTATCATCAATCTATCCATCCTTACCCATTTCTGTTAATATTTCTTTGATGTCAGTGACGTGTCTGATAAAGTCTTTTATTGGGCTCTTATTTTTCCAAAATATTGTAAATCCATCGCTGTCAGTCGGATCCACAATGAGCGGTTTGCACACGACAAACCTTTCCATTCTTTCCAATTCTCTACATAAATTTACTAAAATATCCGACAATTGGATTATTTTGCCCGCATCCGATAGGGCCCAATCTGGAGATGGTGTGTAATACACAGGGAGTACATTAGCTTGTGTTCCACATCTGTAAATTCACATTCACACAATTGTGGACATAACATCTGGATTACAAATAATTAAGAATACGATGGGGTTTACTTTAAAACTGCTTCATAATCGTGATAGGTTATCGCTTTGCAGCACAATTTTCTCTCAATGTCTTTAATGTCGTCCGCAATTTTTTCCACCTTTGTTGCTGTCAAGCCGCCTATCACAATTGTTGCAGACAATCCAATGATTCTCGGCAGTTGCTGTCCAGGAATTTTTCCTTTTCCAAACTCTGTTCTATAGAATCCCATAAGAGCGGCCTAAATTGCATTCATTATAATTACTATTATTTTAATATAACGTACATTAATTTGTACGAACTGCATTGCATTTCATGTTATGTGTTAGGTTATGTCATGGCCTACCATTGGATGATTTTTTGTGGCGTTATGACACTCGTCTAGAATAACTAGAGACAAATCCTCCCATCGTATGTGGCTACTTTCCACGGCTTGTCGAAGAATTTGATCCGTCATCGCAAACACCTGGAATTAAAGAGCAGCAGATGCACGTCAAGGCAAAAGCACTGCCGACCGACTGATATAACAAATAAATATATGCATGACAAAAGAAAACTTACAGTATGTTTTTCAAGAATCAGTTTCCATTTAGTACCATCCCAGTCTTCTGGTCTCTTATCCCCAGTGACAATTCCAACCATGCTATTGGGTTCAGAATACTCGATGCCAATATGATCCTTTAGATATCGACCTTGTTGATGGACAAGAGGGACAGTCGTGGCAATAAAGATGATTTTCTTCTTTTTGCTAGGCATAATTATTAAGGTTTACTTCCTGAATTTGTATTTTTGAAATAGTCAAAAAATTACTCGATAGCCTCCTTTAGATAGTGGAACACTGCTCGCACAGCAATAAATGTTTTACCACACCCTGTTGGGAGGCAAATAATGACATTTTCTTCTAAGGCACGTTCGTACAGGTATGTCTGTAGTGTAATTCATAATAAAGATTATAATATGCTTCTAATTCCTCTTTTGTGTCCGACTGAACAAGACCATACACATACATACCACACATCATAATACAAATAAATAGTCTTCAAATTTATTACAACCTGGTAGTCTCGTTCTTCATACTTTCCCCTAAGTTGCTCTTCCGTAGGTGGAGCAAGTGCGGCCAATACCTCTGTGAAAGAATTTTTAAACAAATGTTTATCGATGTTTCTTCTCTGACCTTACACCAAACTCAGTTTTAATTTGAAGATATTATATAATACCTTGAACATCAGCATCGAGCTCCGATGATGTGGGAGCAGAATTCATTCTCGGTTTCACAGTAAAATAAAAGTACGATACGGCTCAACTTCAAGGCAATGAGTGAGTTGTCCAAGACACTTTGTCCGACCAGCAGCAGACCTTAAGCAATTAATTGTCCTTTAGTTAAATCACCTAATAGTGGTGAATCTGTGGGTTGAAAAATAGTTACTTTGGTTTGTAAAATAAATAGCCTGTCTTAAAGTGGTACAAACTAATTAAATTAATGATTTAAAATAAAGCCTTACTTGATCTCATCCACAATGAGATGAACACTTTTTGTCACGAAATTCAGTCGGCGAAGGTAAATAATCAGTCCTGCAGTCTACAGTAGGCACTATTTAACTCTGCTCTCAAGGTAAAATGCACTGGCACTTGTTATAATTATTTCATGCAAAACGTTTGGTTAAAAATGACTGTTGGCATTAATTAAATCCATTGGAGAAATAGTTGACAAGGAAACAGGACGCTTTGAATTAGAAAGAGAGGGGTCTATTTGAGGTGAAAAATGATATGAACCATCATTGAAATGAAATATAATACCTGAATCCGTTATTTTAGTGATAAGGAAAGGAAGGAAAGGTGAGAATCCAATATTGAATTAAGGTGATTAGATAAAACATGAGTGGAATGAAATAGAGTGAGAACGTTGTTTTCATAAAACGTGTCCGTGTCATCCACCGAGAAACACCGACCGACACAAGAAGGCATAACATTGGAGGAAAAAGTTGAATACTGCGGTGTTTTTGTTATTATATATTGCACTGTTTATTAATACCCAAAATATCCTTCTATGCTGCTGAATGGATGGGAGTTATATTATTTACAAGTTATATTGGTGTTTATCTTCTATCGTAGTGAGTGGTTAAATTCATTTATATGACTAATGAACAGCATAAGTAAATATTAAGGAGGACAGAGTGAAGACAAAAAGGTAATTTTTGTGGTCTTGTTAAATTATAATTACTGCATCAATTGGTCCTTCTACTCCCTCCCATCAGAGAGTAATTTCATAAGTTTTCAATTACAGGACAGAATATATCGACCTGGATCTGTATGTGTTAGCAAGAATTGGAATCGTCTTTTTTTT
>JAQIWQ010001294.1:0-11322 GCA_034695825.1 Folsomia inoculata
CTTGGCTTGGTGGTGAAAGTTGGTGTCCACCTTTGTTTATCATTGCATTACAGCAATTGTGTGGAGATTAAGGAACTAATTATTCACCTTTTGTTGTTTTAAACGATTTAATTAACACTTTTATTTTGCAACGCCTTACACAAAATACATGTGTTGAATTAGGGACACTTTCTAATCTCATTTTGAATTTCAATGAGATTAGCAAGCTATGTAATTTATGTAATACGGACTTTGCAGATTTATCATTCTCTAAATTGTTAGTTTAGTTGTAAGCAGTTTTTGGAATATTGTTTCAATCAAGGAAATATGCATTGTTTTTGCTATTTCTTTGTTAGCCGATTTCGTTTTAGTACTGAACGGTCTGAAGAATTAATGTCCATGTTTTTGTTTGTTCATAAGCGTGAAATAGCTTTGTCTGCTATATTATTCAGGAAAAACATTGCTATCATTACCATATCACAAAATGCTGTAGCGTCATCATTTCGCCACAGCGTTAAAGATGTTGAATGTTATTGCCTTGAACTCATTTCATTACTTGTTCTTACATTTTAATGTTAACTTTGTCCGCCAGCCAACCAAAGACATGTTAAATCTGTGTGTGGAATTGATTTCTATATTAGCATAGTCGATAGTCGTTTCCATTCTGTATATTATCCGTAGCAAAAGCTGCTCTTTAAAAATCTTAATTTTTCCCACAGTCGCATTTTTAGAAGATGGGTAGCGAAAACCAGATCAACTTCCCAGGCGTTTACCTTAACAATTATTCATTTATTACTCTATTTGACTTGTTTAAGGATAAAATGCCCACAGCACAAAAATTCATCATCACTTTGTTAATCCGATGGGAAATTGTTTCAATATTGTGTTGTGTCTCCTGCAGAGCTGCAGACAGTGCAATCATAAAATGTAAATCTTTTACATTCAAATGCTATTTCGATTTTCTGATAAACTTTAGGACTTCTCGCTTCACATTATTATTTAACTCGGATTATTACACGCACATATTGTGATAATAGTATTTTCACATGTTCAATCATAAATGTGGGTGGGTGTGTGTTGCAATAGGGAAAAGAGTGCATGGGTATGTTAGTCCAGTCGTCAAATTCAGGTTATTTATTGGTTCCCTATCATTGCGAGCCACTAATGTTGATTGTTGTGCCATTTGTTCATCTCATTGTTTCGTTCATGAGTAAAGATACGGAGTCGGAATGAGTAATTAGGGAGGGGGATGATGTTGGCCAAAATTAAGTAGCCTGTCCCTGGGAAAACTCGATCGGACACTTGAGCGTGGGAAAGAGGAGCATAATGTGATTGTTATCACCACATCACCGATACATACAAAACTGTAGAACTTGGCCGGTGAGAGAAGGGTGCATTGTTATCATTTTTGGTACATGTGGGTTTTTGGTGGTCAAATGTTATCTTAGCATTTTAGCTTTTTAGAAGAAAGTATCCTTTCGGGACCCACTTCTCACGTTTCCCCTGATCAGATCAGTTTTATTAACGTGATGATGAGGGTTCGTTATCTATGGATTAATTGCAATTGAATATTGGTTGAATAATTGAAATGTACTTATTGTTAGTTGAAATCAAACGTGTAGTATGTAACCTATTGCTAGTTAAGTTATATAGTGCAAGATAGAATGACTAATGTGAGAGACTAACTTTTAGCATTAATAGACTTGGGAGTTAACTCTGATGATGCATGACAAGAATTGAAGATTAAGCTCCCATCATTCATCTCCATTTTCTTCTCATTATCTTCTAGTCCTTCTTTGCTTGGGTCATGTTCTCTTTCTCTCATGAATCCCTGAGAATTTAAAGTTGTCCAGTTCCCAAAAGTCTGGATTCCAAGATGATATTTATGAAGTCTTGTTGTAAAAGTTTAATGGTAATCTCTCGGAAGCACTGATCTTTTGTTTTGTTGTTTGAGTTTGGATTGGACTGCCAGGGCAGAGATTATCTTGAGTGGATGCAATACATCAGAGGAAAATTAAGTTTTTCAAATTATTTATCTGCACTGACAAGACACGTTGTGTTACTTAGTGTTGCTCGTGGTTCTTGACTTTTGGACTGGTTTATCAAATACTGAGAACGCACTCACAACAACACAACAGAAAACAAAGCTTCAGCGCTTTATCTCACTCTTTAGAAGAGTTTCGCAGAATTGATAAATGGATATGAATTAATTGAAAGAAGGCATCATTTATATATTTACCATAACATATCATTTCAAAATTATGATACGGCTAAAGATAATCCTAAAACAGAAACACGAGGCGCTTATTTACATGTATTTAGAAAAAGAAAAAAGTATGAAAATTACAAATTCTGGTCTGGATTTGGTTTCTGCATCTTGATCTACATTTGTGATGATTTTGATACGCTGCCTGGTGTGAATGGATAGCAGAAAAGGGACGCTATAGTGCTGTGGAGAATATATGTCAGCTCTCTCAGGTTTATGTTGGCTTCTGTAAATTGTATTGTAATTGTGAATCCTGATGGCCGGAAGTGCGGCTGGTGCTCCCATACATCTAACACACATTAGACGAGCTATTAAATATATCAAACCCTCACAACACAACCCCTTCATATTCAGTTCGCATCTACCTTATGATGTTTTGTTATAAAATAAAATGATTCGGTTTTTGGTACCAACCAAACCAATCCATCCATCCTAGCCTGTCTGATAACAGATAGTACTATTAGTGCTGTGCCAACTATTATTGTTGTATAAACTATGAACTCTCCAATTTATGCTCAACTCGTCTCTGGCCAAATATTTTCCCATAGATTTAGTCCACTGATACATTCCTTCGGTTCATTGCATGATTTAATGCCTTGTCGTGTTTTGTTTTCAATATTCAAGTATTCTGTTTAAGGTTAATGATTACACTCCCACACGTTTCTGGAGAGTCTGGGATTTTTACTGGCCAGGCAATGAGCATTGTTGATTTTTCTAGCCAATTTTTTTGTACTAAAAACATGTAATGCAATGTATGCTGTCAATTGTGCTATAGCACTAGTACAATAATTATGTAACTTTAACTGTCGATTGTCAATCTTTTCTGAAATGACGTTACCAATCTAATTTGTCTTGGACCCAATTCAAAAAATTTATCTCCAAATTGTCAATCGACTTGGGCAACGAATGTTTGTACGTTTTCCACATGGCAGACTGTTCAACATTGTCCTCATTGCGTCTCTGAAATAATTGTCATTCAACAACAGAGATTGTACAACTACCAATTTACCAATTCAAGGCAACAGGGAAGAAAAATTGTATTGCACACGTACGTAGCACAGCATTATACTGACGATGGGTGTCACATTTTACGTATTTGTCAACCAGATTAAGTAAACACTACTTTTCAGACTCAAACTAATTGAATTTTGAGTTTCCACATCGCCCAGAAGGTCTTCTAGTTATACACATAGCATTGTATTTTCATTGCCCATTGTTAAATTACTTGACATTTGTCGTGTGCCTGAATTATTTGCTAGCCATCCATAAAATAAGATTGCATTGTCTGACTTTTGGGCTGAATTAAACATGACATTACCTGATTTACATCATGATTCATGGTGACGAATTATTATTACCTACAATTTACGACACAACAAATCCAGTGCCAGTTGATTTTGGCACTAGTATAGGCAAAGCGGTTTTAGTCAACAATATACAATTCTGCAACAATCACACTATACGCACATTAAAATAATAATTATGGATTATCATTATTCATTCATGTAGTAGCTGCGATGTGACTACACGCGGAAGATATATTATACTGTCGTATTTTTCTTCCATGAATTGATTAATGTGACCCTGTGTTCAGTAGCGAAACGCAAAAATGTCCACCCAACCCTTGGAAAACAAAGGGCAAAGCCAACAAGATTGAAGATGTGAATGACAATAATAGCGCGTGCTGCTAGTGTTGTTGCTGTCTTGATGGAAGAGCGTCTTCAATTATTTTTATTTGAGGCTTTAAGGTCATAAAATTACCCGAGATTTATTCTATTCATTAATCCCTTTGAGACAACCCACCCTCGTTACTTTATTATATACGAACAAGTACCCCAACCACTCTTTCTTGATGGGGGCGTCTTCCATCCGGTGTGGCTGAGACATGTCATTTATTTTTACATGTTCTTCTAATATCTTCACTTTATAATTCATTTCATGATGCGAATGATGACTTTTTTGTTCCTCCTGCATTACAGCATAACACCAACCAACACCACACCACCGTCTTGAAGGGCTGTTGTTACTACAAGGCAAGGGTTGCATTGTGGTTAATGTTGCTGAATGGAATAATAACGTGTGCTTAAATTCCCTGGCATAAATGACTTTGTGTGATGCTATAGTGAATGAGAAAGAAAGAAGCTAATGGAACGGATGTGATAGGGTGGAGTATGTAAGTAGTAACCGTTAAATAAGGACTTTTTACTATCGTATTCAAACACTGACTGCAACAGGTGGCTCAAGTCAAGTCAAGGGTTATATTATTGTAGGGGGTGAGAACACGTATGTATGAATATTTTTATAACTAAACTGCCGATGCGATTTGTTGTTGTTACCTCGCTCATACATCCGATGAAGGGGAATTAAAATTAAGGTTTTTAGGCAATGAGACAACTTTCATCCAAGTCAACAATCAGCGTCCAAATCAGAGCAGGGGAGCTGGTTTATTACAATTTCAATTGTTGTATGAACAATCAAAAACGTTAATAAAATAACCTTCATGGCCATTTTTTTCATTTCTTTTTTTATGATAGCCACCTCATTTGATTGTTGAACCGGTGCGCTTTGCAAGTGGGGGAGGGTGGACTCAAGGGTACCTATGTAGTACATATATGAATATCGCCAGAATTGAAATATTCTTCATGAAATAAAAATAAAATTCAGTTCATCAAAAATGATTTGGCCCTGCTTCCACCTTTCCTGCATACCGCACGTTAGTTGGGTTGTGTGATTGATGCATTTTTATGTAATTCGGTTCTGCTCACTGGTTCTCACAATCTGATACCTTCTGTCCTAATGAATCCTCTTGCATAATAATTTACTGGCAATGGTCGGGATTTCTGGACAACTCGTTTGGATTAAGTTCAGGTCTACAATAAACCCCATCTTGTCATGTCATGCAGTTGGGCTCTGTTTTGGTCGGTTGGGTTTACTTTACATGTTCCCTTTGAAAAGTAAAGTATAGTATCGCTTTTTAAATTACCGTAGTTTACGAACCGATTCACTTTCAAAATTCTGATAGAACAATAAGATTTGTGTATAACCGTTGCCATTATTGATTGGGGTACATTTTTAGTTTTAATTCAAGTATGGATATTAGATGTTGCAAGTAAAGTGACAATGAACGAATGTCTGTCAACTGGTTGTCCATCTCAATTTGCAAGCCCTTCATTTCACTATTCATTATTTATGCATGGCCAACTAAATTATGTAATGTAAAATGAGATGTGCTTTAAATATTTTGCAACTGATATTATATTGACCATCAACTTTTGCATTGCCCATTCAATGGCTAGTCATGTTGATTTGATTGTGCTGAATTATTTCATACAACTCTGGTGAATTACATTTCACAGTAATCTATAAATTAAGTTAGGATGGGATGAGTCAACTTTGGGGTGAATCATCATATTTTATTAATTTGCGTCGGTACTCATCCACGAATTTAGCAACTTCTAGGGAGCATATGTATTTGCCGTAAACTATATAGATAGGTTGTATTGGGTACGTTGACTTTATCAACAATTGAATACATACTTTGCATTCTGGCTGCCTGATTGTTGACCTCTGTTAATGACGCTCAAATAAATAACATGGACATATTCTCCACAATTATTAGACGAACTGCATTAGAATCTTTTATTAACATTTTAATTGGACTTGCATTGTCGAAAACTCGAATGATTAACTCTCAAACCTTAAATATAGATCTTTGAAAAATTTGGTGAGTTATATTTTGAGTCGAGCGATTCATGTGCACCGAATATTTGTATTGAGCCTGAATTTAAGTGAATAAATTACCTAGGCATGACAATGGCCGAATTGTTTAGTTGGATGTGGAAGTTCATTCATCTGTGTTTAATGGTGGGAGTAATATAATGATATGTGTCCCAACTACTATACATACGAACCCAACCAAGTCTGAAATAGTTTAATGCGATCAATTCTAAATGTAATCCAATCTTGGCCCCACCTGTTCCATTATTATTGTGGATAATTTCAAACTAATGACGACCCTTAACCCAAGTTGAATTATAATTGCGATGCAATGATGATAAACATATATTGACAAATTCTTTGGTAGAATGGATGAGGGCGTGGGCAGAACTATTGCATTTTATTTGGAATTTCGATTATCAACCCCCAAAGTCAAAAGTTGTTGTAATGCTCTTGGATTAATTACGCTTTTAATTAGTTTCATGGTTCAACAAGCACTAGAATAGGTTTCTGCAATAATTTTATTTTGGATCAGGTTTTGTTTGTTCCACTATCTCAAATGCCAGGTCTACCCACCTTAACTCTGAATCCCATGCATGCCATTCTTATCATGGTTTCAAAAGTGAAGGACAAATTTTTTGAATTTTGATTGACAATGACATTTTTCCTTTGAATGGTCTTTTCAATCGTTGTTGGAAGATTATTCCATAGTTCCATACATTGGAAATATGAGAGTGTTCTTTGCTATCTGCAGAATGTTGTATTGTAAAGCTGGAGACCTAGTCCACTCCATGAAAGTTAGTTGAAAAGTGGTGCTTCCGTCCGATAAATATATTGAAAATATTCCATGCAACCCTTCGAGATAATTTGTGGTTGAGATTGGTGGGTTTACTTGTTACCAGCAATGGACTTCATTTCTTAAGTTGTGCTGACCAATAGTCTCATTATTATCTACATACAATTTGGAAACTTTTGTTTAAAGCTGCAAGTTATTTTAATTATGCTGCTGGTATTTAGTATTTGCGTTGCTTGTTTGTCAATTGGCTGTACATAATTTGTCAGTTGGAATGAACGAGATCACAGTTTAGTGCATTCAGGATTTTGTGCTTAGACTTATTGACTACTGAAACCTTAGTTGGATTAAAATAAAAGGTTACTCCTCATGTCATTTCCGACACCGTGTACTTGACTTGGACAACAATGAAAATGGTGAGTAATGCATGGAAATTGCAGAGTTCCTTGGGAATTTCTGTTCGGATTTTCATTTCCAGTCCGGAACCGACAGGTTGTAACATTAACAATTAAGCCAAATACTGGAGTACAAACGTTCATACATACTGACACAAATTCAGCCATCCCATCACAGTCTTGCTTAGCATGTGAGGGTGTTTTGTGAACTTTTGAAGTAAATTGAGCCTTACCGGATATGGGTCAATTCTCCATTCCTACTTTTACACCACTACGGTTTCCTTTCTTGAATGTATTTCCCTTCTATCTTGGTGCAACAATAAGTGCTGAGAAGTTTCATTCATTGCCCACATTTTACTCTGAGTCTGATTCATTTACACGAGTCGGCTTGGATCTAATGTTGAGAAAAAGTCGTGACTGAACACCTTCGAATCTTATGCTCAACTCACCTGAGAGGCTGGTAATAATAATTATGAAATACATTTTTATTGTGAGTCCTGACTGAAGATGGATAGATTGATTACACTCCAGGCATGATTTTAGTGCAGCCGGTGGGTGGGTGTGTGTCCCTTGGTAGGGAGAGTTGTATGTATTCTGCACGTAGTCAGTGTATTTTTTTTAGTATAGAAATCCAAAGAAAGACCTGCCAACTTCCGGTGGTGGTGGTGTTGATGTTGGTGGTTGAGGCAATCTGGATCTATCTGGAGTTGCCAAGAAAGACTTCTTCTCTGCGTTCATTCATAAAACAGAGTAGCAGAGTCTAAAAACAAAGTTTCAAAACATGGAAAGTCTGCCACTGGGCTAACATAATACAACACAAAGAAAATAAATGCCACATCCTTAATGGTTTGTGTATGGATGTATTGTGCTTCATTACGTTTTTCACTTGTTTGCATTGTCAGGTATACGCAGGCATAGTATTAAAACGGTGGCATTGTCTGAACAGGGATTGAGATCAAATTTGAGACTGAAGATGCGAAGTAGTAACGCTACTGCAGCGTTATATAATATTATGATGGAGGTGAAATGTAGTCGTTGGCACTGCATATTGTTAATAAGACAAAGAGTGACAGGTGGGTCCCTTACAGAAGTCAGGAACCGTGCCGTAAAGTGGTGTTAGTGGTAATTAAAGAATGCACAGCGTGAACAAATAAAATCCTTAGAGTTCGAAGGTCAGGAGGGTTGGACATGTCTAAATCAATGCATCTTTGTGGAAGCTCCACAGTCATGTACTAGGATGAATTTGCCATTCATTTGACTTACCTCTTTTGAAATAAGAGTGTTACATGAAATCAAGCTGAAAATGGGCATGAAATCGGAGCCACTGGAACACTTTTTATTGTACTACACTTCATTTGGTAAAAGTTCTTCGTTCAATCCTTCCTTTCCTTGATTTACCAAAAATAAACTCAAATCTGCATCGCAATTGTCACGGCTAAAAAGTTTTATTTTTAAACTAAAAAAAAGAAGTTTTTACCCATAAGCTATAAAGCTAGCAGTACAGTATACGAATGTAAATTATAAAGATCCACTCTTTCAAAACGAAACCTCGTTGAAGTAAATTTGCTTCAAGGCCAAACCCGATGAAACAACATATTACATTTATTTATCCTTGTTTTAACAGAATTTCTATGCATTTATTACGTATTGGGTATATACATAAATTATAAGAGAGGATTGATTGAGATTTTCCTAGAACCAGAACGACCGTCGTGGTACTTTTTCATTATAATAAAAATAAAACTTAGGTTCAAGGTTATTTTATTGATTTGAACAAGCAAGCAAGGCAAAATATTTTTAACCTATAGTTTGCTCAGGTAATGCGTTAATGTGTATGAGTATGAATAGTGTGAGAAACTATTAATGAACTGAAACATTATATATCTGCATGCTTAAACAAAGAAATTATAGGCTGAAAGGGTTATGATATTTGCAGTTTGTACAAGAATGAGCTGGAACAAACATTGATTTGAATATCCAATCATGAAATTAAGTCAACCGTCGTAATTTCAGTGTCATTTAGAGATTGACTAAATGAGAAGGTTGGGGATGGGGTGGCAGGGCCAGAGATCGGCCCAACTCTCCTCCTTGAATGGGCGGAAACGAAATCCAGTTTTTAATACCTCGGTGGCTAAACTACCAGCAGTGGTTTGGTTTAAATAAGTTCTCTTAGTATAGTGGTTACATGATGTCATCTAACTTATGTTGAGATGAGGAAGAAACACAAAATATGTGAGTATAATAGGGAATACTTTAGTGTAATTATGATTATGTTCATTAGGAAAGGCTTCATGCACATGCAAATGTAATGTACCCATAAAAACATGCACCGATACCGTTTAAACGCCCAAGAAATTTGCAAAGATTCGTCTCGTTTCCTGTATGTCATATTTGTTAAAGTTTGACATTGATTTTCATGAGATTCACGAAGTTGGTTGATACGATATGAATGTTCCTTAATCAGTGATAATCCATTGTAAGCCAAATGGTACTGTATGTAGGTTTTATTAGATGATATAATAAATGAGACTGAAGATCGGTCGGGGTCTGCTTCTGGATGCTCAGTTAGTTTGAGTCGACTCGACTGCCTATGGCGTATCTCAACTTGTTTTATTATTGCTTGGGTACAACATAAGTAACGCAACATAACGCTTGGACTTGGTTACGTGCGATTGGATCCCAAGTTTTTGAAGTTGTTTTGGACTTGCTCTTGGTTTTGTATCATCACCACTTCCAGTTGAGACTGAGTGGTGTAAGCAACATGACTTGTCTCTGACTCTGTGGTTTGGTTATCATACTTTTCACGTGTCTCAACTGTTTTAACTTTTGCCAAATTCTTTATCGCTCTAAAGTTTGTGGTTCATTTGTGGCGTGATTAAATCATAGCATTTGTATTCGGTATCTGTTCGTCAGTATATTGACGCTAACAAAGGAAGGATTTGCCGAACATTAATTACGGCGTGGGTGAAAACAAGCATAACACGTAGTTATGAATTTATAGTGTTCTTGCACATCATTGTTTTGTTAAACTGGACGTTGTCCGTTTCTCGACTAAACTGTGTCTCATATTATTCCTATGGTGCAGTGAGTAGTGAGCATGTATATTGACTCTGTAGGCCCGGTGTTAATCGGATTACGGGCTATGAAAAGTGGTGGACGAACCAAAGGTAAAACTATGACCGTGTACGTTCACTAACTTTCTTCTTTTTACTAATAATGAATAGTTTATAAGGTTTACAAAAGTCAGTGTTATGTATTGGGAACTTTTTTTGGAGTTAATGTTAAAAATACCCTACCGTATGTAAATATCGAATTGCTATTCAACGTTTCTAGAGTTGGGGTAGTCCATATCTCATCATCATGGTTGGTTTTACGTCTTCGTCATAAAATCCTCCAGTAGTTGAGTTGTTCCGAAAAAGTCTCCATACGGGAGCGCGTATCACATTTCATTAGTTAGTAGGCAATACGGTAAAGGAGTGAGCGTGCCCCTAAATCTTATCTATTTTTTGGATTTTGGCAACCGTTTCTTGAATGAAGGAGCGTGTTGATGTTAATGTTGATACAGCCGTCAGACTGGAGCAAAGGGACCGTATATGGTGGGTGCTTAAGCTTTAATCTTCTCCACAGGGCATTTTCTATCATCTGTGTCTCATGTAGAAAGGCTAAGAAAGCAAAAGTCGGTGCAGCATATGGTTCTCCAGCCGTAGTCTCATATGTTTGGCCTACCCCAAGCAGTGTTGTTTCATTCCCTGTTTTTGTGACTTGGTCTAATTCTGAATGAAGTCTGTCTGCTGTATAATGAAACGAAAAAACACATTTGGAAAAAATAATGGTAAGACGCTATGCTACCCGAAACCCGACCCGGGCATTTGTTTTTTGTGTGGGAGTAAGAACCAAAAGGGATGCCTTTGCTCCAATTTTGTCTCTCGCCTCTACTTGTTGGGGGGATGATGATGATTTTACCCGGTGACGGTTACTCGTTGTACGTTTGCTTTGTATCATTAAGATGAGGATTATGCTCATAATTATCATCTATGTACCCTCCATTAATATGTTCTTCTGATAGTTAGGGGTTGGATCACCGGATGTGAACTGTCACACTGCGTTTTACTTTTGAGGTCCGTGATTCATTTAGCTCGCCTTGTTGATACCCCTTAATTCATTTCTGTATT
>JAQIWQ010001295.1:0-11317 GCA_034695825.1 Folsomia inoculata
CAGAGCAAAGCGACGGCTTTGAACATCCGAGGATGGTGTAAGAATACTGAAAAGGGAACTGTACTCGGGACAATGGAGGGGGAACGGTTGAAGATTGACATGATGTATATAAATTTACTTAATTATCCAAAATGAATAGGCAATTTATTAATATTGGCTTGGGTTCATACAGGAAGGATTGGCTGAAACGTATTGGAAGCCCAAAATCACGAATTGACGGTGCAAATTTTAAGCATGCCAAATCGATAACCGATTTCACTTGCGAAGACTTTAAGATCATCAAGTAAATGGCGTTTGCATAAACCGGATCAAGCTTTGGGGAATGGACATACACCGATATTACGAATGCCTTGTAGGTTCCCATTTAGAATGGATTTTACAGTAACTAAATTTCTTGAATGTTTTTAGCAAACAATTTGTAATAAAGATATTCACAAATATCACATTTGACTTAAAACGTATTTGTTTTTCGCTACCCAATATCCAAACTAAAATTCCACGAGTGGTCGAATTGTAAATGGAAAAATCTTGGCCGTCCATAATATTGGTATTGGTAGTAATCAGGGGAGAAATTAGCCTATAGAAAACAATTACAACAATTTTCATGCAAATTCTTTTTAATTTCGAAATTTTCAAATAACGAAACAATTGATACTTACGAGTTCAGATCTTGGTTTCGGCAAGTGGTAGTACTTACGCATAAATGCGAATGGCTGGTGTGGATATCCCTATCAATAATTTAGTAATGATCAAAAGAAGGCATTATTTATTTCCATCTATTTTTCACACCATATTTTGTGAAACTTACTGGATTAGTTTTCACACGTCTTAAATGTCGTAAATGCCAATAATAACCATTATGCAACTCGGAAACAACAAGTGAACCAATCACTCCAAAGCCAATTATCCATAAGAAGAAACACCTACGAAGGGATATGGCCATGCTTCCCTTACTACTTTCCCTTAACTGAAGAGTAGTAAAATAACAAGAGACCAATTCGAGTAGTTATCACTGCAATAAACTTCTCCCAAATGGTAACAACGACAAACGCTTTGAAATTGGGTAGGTTAACATAAATTGAATTAAGGAAGGGAAATCCATATCCCATCGTTCTTATGTGGTTGTACACGTATTAGGGAAACGAACGTTACTATCTACATTTTATGTGAGGTAAGAATTTAGCATAAAAGCCATGCATTCTCGTGCTGATCTTTTACTTTGCCATAAAATGTACTGTAGAATGTAATTGGAGATGACTGGAACTGGTCTGACAATTTCCCTGGTTTAGAGTCCAGTCCAGTCAATGCAGTAACAAGACCTTAAAAACCATTGTTACGTTTTAAAAACAGAATATAAGAGAAATCTCTGCAAGTCTCATTTGAAACAAACAATCTTTGATTTATAGCTGATCGTAAAATACTTTATTTCATTTTCCATCTTGTGTCCTAGGCCCAACAAACGAGATGCCAACCAACTCAGCAAGGGAGGAAAGGCTTGCTGAGTCTCATTTCAGTCCAAAGGCTCAAAAGTCATTTTTCTTTTGGGACTGTTGGTAAAAGTCAATGCACATGAAAAGGCATCTTCTTGTTTACTCCCTTGCCTCTGTCTTGGTTTGGTTCTTACAACATCTTGAACTGTTGGGTATTGGAGTCGGCCAATTCCAAGACATGTAAAATGAACAGAGGACGAGACGAAAGGTCCCTTCATTTCAATTCTATATGGCAGGCCAATTTTTGAGACAACCAAAACTAATGAAAATTGAATGGGCACAAATGTTGTCAAAATTGGAAATTTTATAAATGAAAGCACATAAGGTCTTGCTCAATTATGTAAAGATTATGCAAGTTAGCGACGATGACCACAATCGATGTGCGACCCCTTGACCCTCACCTTTCTTAAGTTTTACGGGATGCAACATTAAACCCACGAAACAGAAAAGGCTGTGTCTTCAGAAAGTGCCACATGGGGATGGACTTGCTTGTCAAATCTAAGGGTTCCCTTACATTTCCTACCTTCTTTCATCAAGAATGAGTAGTCCTCGTCCATGTGACTGTGGCATCGTAGAGTTTCTAAAATGAATCTCATACTGCGCAATGCTCATTACTCATTGTTTGGTTTTCCTGTCAGATGGGGGACGACAGTGTTTGGTTTGTTGAAACTTTGTTTCAAATTTTAAGAAACAACTTCTTCAGGTGTCACGCTGCTGTATCCCTTAAAGTACGTATAAGGAAAAAAGGGAGAACCATTACTCTTTTTAACGATTGAAATAGAGAATAGACAATACGTAAAGATATCATCTTATCTTACTTAACGAATAAGACATTTATTGTTGTGTGCAATGCATGCAAATGTTAAATTCATTGCCTGCCATAGTCAAAATTATCTGCAATTTAGTTAAATACATCTTTATAGCATTACATACGATCGCCTTCCAATTCAATCCAAAACGACCTTCAAACCCCATTCCAGACAAATTTAAAATTTTGAAATAAAGCGTCAGGAAGATGCTGGGGGGTCAAATCCTCGTTATCCATATCTCAACTTATAGGGACTCTGCTGCGAGTGAATTGAAAGAAATTTGAAACCTCCTGCTGTTGACTAAACAAGGACCAGGAAACCTGGCACAACAAAAAATGAGTCTGAGACTCGTTCAGCTCTTATGAACAAGGGCAAGTACATAACACACAAGACATGAGCAAAGTAAAGTCAAACCAGACACTTTAGTTTAAAGTAACAATGCAGTGCAGTTCAATATCTATCCGTAATACAATAATCCTTAGTATTCCTGTCCAGCTTCTCTCTCACAGTCCAGTCTGACAAATGTGCAGGCACCAAACGAGACCTAGAAATGATTAGATTTTAACTTTACTGCTTTCTTTATGGTCAAGAAGAATGTTTCATGGATGAAATAGGATCATCACACTTGACTCGACAGTTCACGAACGAGTCAGACCACGAGATTAAAGTGCAGATTGTCTCAAGCTTCAACTAGTTTTCGAATCTTAAAAGACAGACAAAACAAATATTGGACCCTGAAATTAATGGACATTCTTTCACTAGAAATATTATTACAATGCACATTAATCCCACTGTCATTTTTATTGTCAACCTTGTTGGAGTTAAGTGTATGATGGTTAGGACGGTTAGATGTTTCATTACGGGTTGCAAAAGATACAAATAAATCATACATTTTCTTTTGTTTCAGGGTGACAGTAGGAAATTGGTGAGGGTAGGGTAGGGTATCTGATAACAGTGATATCTGATAAGTAATGTCTGACTTGGTAGTGCAGTACATATGTTACATGGCATTTATCTGCTGCTGATTAGTTCTCTTGAAAGAATGTGATATTAAGCATTACGCCACATGCATATTCATTATAGTGTTGGCAAAGTAGCACATATGTAGTAGTAGTAAGTAAGCAGTAGTAACCCGACCTGGAGTTCAAAACGTGAGAATTCTTACACCAATTAGCACATGATTTAGCCCACTGTTTACTTTATGCTTATGCTAATGGATCGTAACAATGGATTATTGCTTTTGCTTATGAGCTTCACATTACAACTGTAGGAAAGTAATGAAAGCCCAATCCAGCTATGTAACTTAATTGTACTTATTCATGTATGTATAAGACATTCTCCTGCAGTGTCGCATTCCACTTTTGACTTTGTGATTGTTTCTGGTTAAAAATCTGGTGAATAATTTGAAGTTAAAGAATTCTCCGAATGTCTTCCTTCTTTGTAAAATCCAAACAATCTTACTGACTGCCTGCTGCAAATTAGGCTGTCAACTAGCATTAAACTATCTGAACACGACTGACTGATCCAAGCCATATGAAGTTCACAAATGGACATCAAATGTCAAAAATATTTCACCATGCTGCTGTGAAAACGAATGAGTAGAGTGCATATATCATGAAAAAATACAGGAAATGCATGCAGTTTCTGTAGAGTAAATAAGGAGAACCCCTTTCTCTCTCTATTAGTAAATGTCATTCGGAATTAGTTCAAAATATTTTATTTTCTTCATCACTATTGTCCATTCTCTACTTTAGTTATTAGTGTCACATTCTTGTAACAAATCCATAGGCAAGTTAAGTCCAAATTCAAACCGTTTACCTAAAGAATTGCCTTAAACCCTTAAGTTGGATTTGAAGGACGTCACCTGTCTAATCTCATAATCCTCTGAGGGGTTCTGCATTTGTAAGAAGCTATAGCTCCATACATACATGTCAGTTCAGTTGCAAGCTTTGTTGAAACCTCAAAATGCACAACCAAACTAAAATGCTCTGCTCTAGTTGTGTTACCAGACTGTAAAACGGAACAAGAGTGACAGTGTCAGCAGGGAAATGAGTGTTATGAAGGATTATTTAAAGATTTAAACTAAGAACTTTACATGTAAATTGTACTTGTTTCCTACTGCAGTGTCTATGAAGGTACTCCTATATTGTACGCCTTAAACAACTTTAGTAAAGCTTGTTACCACACCAGAAGGTAAGTGGTCTGGTCTGTCTGGTGGCAGGAAGGAATACTCGCTACATAGAATAAAATACTTTTTCCTACGAATGAGCAAAATATACGCTATTTCATTGCCAACATCCACCCACAACACAACAGTGTTAGATGGTGAAGGTAATCTAAACTGGACCACATAGGTTAACGTTAGTAGGTTGACTTGATTTAGTTTGTATGTCACAAATTCTTAACCAACACAAGAAAACATAACCCAAGGGGTTAAACTTCACATCAAGTCTTGGTAAAGGAAATGATTTCTCCACTCCAGTCCAGCAGCCATGTACCTTTACATGCATTTATTATATTACCTGCCTGTACTAGCCAAGCCATTCATTTCATGCAACAACTACAGCACCTCGTTAGCAGTTCGTGTTCAGTTCATCCTTCACTTCACTTGACGGTGAGGATGCAAGTATTTTATTTTATCAACAAGAGTCAAAGTGAGAGCATTGAAAAGTGAGTTGGACTTGAAATTCTGGAAGAAGATGCATTTCCCTACTCGCCTCGTTACTTAACTTCACTCTTCTTATTAAAGAGGATTGAGATTGAGTCTAGTAGGGAGTGGATGGATTGGATATCTTCTATCCACTTACCTGGTCTGGATAATGGATGAATACCTTTCTCTTCTTTGCTATACATATAGTTTTAGAAGAGCAATAATGTTATGTTATGGTCCGGGTACTGGGTTTGGTTTGTAGAGTTTGTTGGACCAGGTATGATATTATCAACTTGTTAAAGTTGTTAAAGAGTGGATGATAATAAGATTTAAGCAGTGGAACCCTCCTACATATTCTACTCACTCACTAACTCACAACTCTTTATACTTACTACAGCTAAACTAGTTTGTATTTGTATACTCATGATGTGCAATGCAATGTTTTCAATCCCTTGAACCATGCCATGAAATGCCATGCAATGAAACAAACCAAGTTTTAAAACATTATTTAACATGAGAATGTGAGTACAACCAGGCAACTTCTCTGCAACCCCCAAATCAGATTGTAAATGTTGCTGCCTCCTCAGTCACTCTTATTCCGTGTTACTGGATGGATGGACTACATGTCCCTCAACATTCTGAAGCTGGTTATTGCGATTGGCATCAACTATACAAAACTCATTTATTTAACAACTCTACTCAGTTTGGTTATTACATTACACGAGTAAACGAGGTCCAGAAGAGTTGTCGAGTTGCATAAGTGCAAGTATGTAGTAGTAGTAGTGAGGGAGCTCTGGATTTTACAGACAAAATAAACTTTAACACTCGTTTTAAAACATTGTTTAACAAGAAGCCACGGAGGATAGATTGGAGTTAAGCCAGGAGTGCATAGTCTTATGACTGACATGACTAGTAGCGTACCGAGTCCGGCTGCAATTTCTAAAATTTATTGTTTTTAGGAAAAGGCAAAAGAAATATTTACAGGGTTCATGCATTGGGAAGAGTGAATCGTGAGTGAGCGTTCAATATTCGAAGAGAAGAAACCAAGTTCTTGTAATTCATCGTTTTAACAATAAGCTATTTCCTGAAATGTCGATAAAAGACACCGGCTAAACGGTTGAATTGTCCGAAGGATTGGTGTGTGGTATTCTATGGTAGCCGTCTTATAATACGTGCTAAACATAATACCTGCAACATACTCGTCATAGTAGATCTGCATGTGTGTGTTGCATTGTTAAACCGTCAAATACGCATGAAATTGGGAGCAGGATGAAGTAAAGTTAATGATGCGTAGAGTACTTAAAACGTGCAAAATTAATGTGTTGAATTTCTATTCAAAGTTTGGCGTAGGGGAAAGTTGGTGAAAATGTGTACTACAGTTTTTAAGAGAGATGAATAAAATGAAGGTGAAAATGAGAATTTTAGCTGCAAATCACTTTCAGCACATTACCGTGTTGTTGGTGATTGTTAGCTTTTTAGCTGGTGGAACTAAATCGACTCCTGATCGCGAAAGGAATAAACATTCGCTTAGTGCAAATTTTGATTTGATGGACCATCGATTCAATCATGATATTCATGATGATGATTCTGATGACCATTTTGGTGATCTTGGCCATTCGGGCTCTTCGCTTCATCATGATTCAGACTCACATTTGCATCCTCATGGGATATGTGAACCCATTAAAGTCGGTAAGTCACAAAAGTCTCGTTATTAGCTTCAAGTATTTGATGGACAGTAAAATTAGATTTTTCCCAACATGGAATGGACTGCATTAAATGATGAGGAATCAAGTATATAAATTTGATATCAATGCAACGGAGGGAGGAAGAAGAGCGTCTTTATTCATTGCTTATCATCTTGTGTGCAAAAATTTCATTTATTTATGGTCCCATCGCTGTCAAATCATATTCGCGTATGGTAAATCAGAAAGAGTTCAGTTCCGTTCGCAAATAATCAGTCTTTGAGACGAGGAATATTTGCCGACTTTGCAATTTCCAACACTGCATTTTGATGATGATGCTGATGTTAATCATGCCCATCATTCTTAAGGAAATAGCGATACAAAGAAATGTGAATTATTGATCCGTGTAGGCGCTTAACGTTTTGGGCATGCTAATGTAATTTAAGAATAGGATAGGATTTGATCCGCCTTAGATATCACAATGATGACAGGCTTGTTATGCCTGCAAGATGTAAAGTCTTCTGTGGTCCACATATTATCCTAAAATGCTTTAGAAGTGTTTGTAGATTGTTTTTTGTACACAGAGAAGTTAAATAGCTATGCTATTAAGAATGGAGTAGTAGCATTTCGGACAGACGTATTGATGTGTGCGTGTTCAGAAATATAAACCGTGATTAGAGTTCATGTTTTTTTTAAACTTACAGTACAATGACCAATCGAGCGGTATTGATATTGATTCATTAAATACGCAGAATACATTGTTTCTTAAAGGGTAAATTTCTCTTTATAACCTACTCAACTGAAGCGACTGATTCTTATATGCAATTTACTAACCTCGTGTTAAAAAAGTAGTAATAAGAGTTGCAGTGATCTAATTACTCTGCCGGCAGCAGTAGTGCCGCAGTAGTAAAATTAAGGTGAATTACTTGGCTAATAAATTTGCCACCACTTGTCATAACATAACGATGGTAAACTATGGGATGAATTATTTATCTGACAGATTAGTTTATACATTACCTGTTAAGATATATATTAGGAACAGGAACTGTATAACGGGAGATATTTTAAGAATCAAGGAAGGAAAAATCGGTTTGCTGACACATGTACAACTCCAAACACATACCAAAACGGAAAAGCTGAAGCGTTCGTTCATCACGCCTTATTGACTCTAATAATAATGTTAACCAACCCAGAGTCAAATAATAAATAATCTGACATTTGCATTTCTTGGTAAAACTAATACATTTGTCAACATATAATAAGTTGGTGTCAAGTCTTTGTATGTAATCGACTTCATTATGAATATGGTAACAGCATGTCTAAAACTTTGAAATATTTGAAACATTTCTAAAGTAGAAATACATTATTTAAGACCGGAACTCACAAAATTAGCTCTGCGCAGCAAGAAGCAGGAGTAAGTTCCTGCGACGAGAGAAATGCATGTGTTTAGAAAATCTGTCTTCACTAAATCAATCCATGTCCACTAGTTCCAGTTAAAATTATGTAACGAGTGAGTACCCATATTTACTCCTTTACAACTTAGCCTTTTTAAGAACTTATTGGTACATTATTTTTTTTAATGCTGCATTGCCTCATGAAGTTGAAAGAATTTGATAAAATCTTTCCATGTTGTAATTTTGTCTCGGAACCAACGCGAGCACTGCAGATTTCATTTCACGATTTTCAATAGCATAGGACAAGTTCTAGGAAATATTTAAATCACTAATGTCAACTAGTGTCAACCAATCTGAAATTCACTCGCGCAAGCAACTCAGTCAGTCAGTCATTATTGGACGGAAGTACATAGTGATTTCTTTCAGCATGCTTACTACTACGATATTATTAAGAAAGGGTACTTGAAACTTCAAACATTGACTTACGGCATGGCATGCAAATACAACAAACTAAACCAACCATCTGATGAAGATTCTCCTGATAAAAGAAGTCAAACTTGACAATCCAACATTTGTGGAATTTAAGATTCTGATTCAACTGCCATGTCATTTTCATCTCAACTGAAGCGATGCCACATGGAGAGCAGAATACTTTTTAACCCAACCTCATCAACCCCACTTTTCAACCTACTCTAAAATTCAGAACGAAACCAGACATTTACACAAATACTTTGTATAAAAACAAGTGACTAGAAGGGAGGTGTTTTTGTAAAATGTTGGAATTCTAATATAATGCGAGTGAAAATCTGTTGGAATTTTTATCCAATACTGTCTTAGTTTTTCTGGGCCTTCAGCCACAAGCACAGACATATTATGCTGTGTCTCACGATAAGTTTCTTTTACATTTGTGCATAAGACATGGTAATGGTTTCGGTTTGACGTATTGGCGATGGAGCCAGATCTGTAGGTAGAAAACAGAAAACCAGTCAACCGCTTATTGAGACAAGTTTGCGACTTGCTTTACATGCATTTAATGTAAAAATTGTGTTTTATGCAGGAAATTGCCCCCATAAGGTTTCGCCCTGTACTGTCTATAAAAATGAAAGAAGTAAGAAAGAATCGGAGCGAGTGACTAAGAGTCGAGACTTAAATTTGTCAAGACTGACACTTTTATGCCACACGCGTCAGTAGGAATAAAATTCGAGTCGGAACCGGAACCTACAATAATTTTTAATCGCTGCAACACGAGTTTTCCAAAAGAGTTGCATCTGCTCTGAATTAAATGTGTCAAAATAAAACGGCTGAACGAATTCAGATTTGAATTGAATACCATTTAGATAATAATTACCATTGACATTTCTTTACAAGAAGGGGATAAGGGTATGTTATGTTGTGTAGGTTGGGCTGGGTTGTCGGCTTTTTGGCGTGTGTTAAAAATCTCTCCAAGTTTCTCCTCTTTTCTATTTTACAATCTTGAGGGTTAATTGTGATTTGACGATTGAATTATTTTCAATACATTCGCAGCGAATGGTTAGTGAAAGAAGCGGTACTGCTTTGTATAACAAACTAAGATGATTTTGGGGTAAGC
Source organism: Folsomia inoculata (assembly GCA_034695825.1). Lineage (NCBI taxonomy): Eukaryota > Metazoa > Arthropoda > Collembola > Entomobryomorpha > Isotomidae > Folsomia > Folsomia inoculata. Next base: position 9,614 of record JAQIWQ010001295.1, read on the forward strand.
ACGGGTTAAAATAAAAAGTGAATGCAGTTGCGGCGACTTCTTTAACAAGATTTCTGAGCACATGATCAAATGCAAGGCAAAGCAACGCAACGGATGATCCGGTTAAGAACGGTGAATTACCTTTTCATTTTCGGACTGGACCTTTTTGGCGTGGGATTAACGGAGGATGATCCCGTTTCGTTGGGGTTTTTTAGTCGGGTGAATTAAGGTGATGGTATATCATGTACCACTATCAGCACAGCAGCACGCACGAGATCAGACCATTTCATTCAAACATCAAACAAAATCAACTGGTAAAGTTTTGAAACGCGCAGTAAAATAAGAAATGATGAGCCAAAAACAGCTCAAGGAAACATTAATTCAATGGTTAACCGTTTTGTCGGTCGTTGTACAGCACACGTAAATCTCGCAGACATGCAGCTGCCAAAACATGAGTTGTTTTCGGCTCGTATGCCCATCACATCAAATAAATTCGGTAGCGAACTTTGCAGCTGAATAGAATTCAAAATTTTAGGAATAATGTAATGCGCTTCTTACGAAATTTTCTTCTCTTCCACTTACTACATTTAACGAAAAGAACCATTTGAAACGGATATTTCGCAATATGAAACTTTTCTCGGTAACTGGTAAAGATGCGAAAATACTTTTGTTTAGTCAGCATTTTGTCCTTACATTTACATTTTTCGTGACCTTATGAATGTCTGACGTGAATGATGGATTTAGTGAAATATACGTCAGTTAAATGAGATATAGCTTATCAATTTATTTAGTTGAAGAGCTGAAGAGTTCATCATCATTTGATCAGTTGTGATAATATGCAGTGGTACTGTTGTTTTATCTATGCATTCAAAGTTGATGGTGATGAATGACATGACAGACAGTTTTAGTCCAATGTGTAATGTATGTGTATTTAACTTTGATGTGACAACAGGTTAACTGATTATACTGACTGAAAACAAGATTCAACAGTAGTTTGGCTACCATCAAACCAAACATAACAGCAATTATACAACTTCCAGTCATTTGCTTGCTTGGGTTTGATAAATAAGTGCAAATGTTATCTCATCCCTACTGCTCAGCGCATTTAATTCCCCAATCCACTTAACGCAGTTAGAGTAATAGACGGTAGTAGGTTGTACTTTACATGTTTTATTTGCAAGATCATACCATAACGAACTGCACCTTCTTTATTACTTACCCATGAATGATAATGAGAATAATGCTATCAACTTGCACACAAATATTTAACAGCTTTGGCTAAAGAGATTTCTTTAGTGTGCAAAATTTAACTTCACTCATTGTCAGTTACATTAATGCAACAACAAAATCAAGATTAATGAACTTGCCTTCATAAATGGCGAACAACACTTAAGGAATTTTTATAAGGCTCAGAGACCAGAAGAAGAAAGAGTCTGCAACAAATTTATAGTAGTAAAATCATTGGAATGCATTGGTTTGGCTTAGCATGGACGATCGCTTGTTTTCTGTCTGTTAATAGAAACGAACAAAACGAATGCATGAGTAAATTCAGATAGAGTGGTTTGAGATCCTGCTGCTGCTTGGTGGAACGGAATCTAGCTTTTGTATCTTGATTAAAAAATCAAGCCTTCTGATTTCAATAAAATCAAATGAGTGGACTCCTGGTCTGGTGGATGGTTAGATTTTGATTTATATCACACTTGGTCGGTTTTGGCATGTATTGTT
>JAQIWQ010001296.1:0-11317 GCA_034695825.1 Folsomia inoculata
AAGTAGAGTTTAATAGATTAATGAGGACAGACAGTTTAAGACAGTAGGACAGACTCAGGCTTGTCACTGACTTGTCTTCCTGATGAGCTAAGATTTTCAAGGAGTCATCACAATTAAGGGGTGTCCTATACATAGCACTACTAGATGCTGCAACTTTCTCTTTCAAACTTTTAGCAGCTTCATTAGCATTTATTACCCTCTTCCATGTACATGAGATAGAAAGAGTGAGAGAGACAGGATACTTTGGGACTAAGCTTATCTTGACTTTCACATCCAAGAAAGAAGAAACTAATCTGTCGTTGAGATTCAAGGGAAAGTTACCCTTTACGAAAGGTAGCATGATTACGGTAAAGTTATTTGAATTTCTCAGTTCATAAATAAGTGGATAAGTATATGGTGTTGTAGTGAACCAACCTGCACTGCAGTGTCCTAATGAGACCAAACATCCATCTTCTCCAGCACCGATGACAGAAGCAACCAGCTCGGCAGCAGATGCAACACATATTTCTGCCTGTTTTGCATATTAAAAGCACTTGTTACATTTACATTTATAACCATCCACCCACAACTGTGTAGTTAGATAATGTTAAGTGAACATGCAGTTTCGTCCACTATTCGTCAAGTTTCTATTCTTTATAAAGTCTTTGCCTTATGCTAAAGATTGTCTTTCATATAATGTAAGTACTTGTTCAGGTTAATTATTGTCATTCATTAATGGAAATATATTAGAAATGTCTCCTTATGTAAGGTGCCTTCTATTCAATCTTGTACATAGTATAGTAATTGGTTTTTAGAAAAATACTCCAAAACGCATTTTTCCATTTTAATCCGGCTGTCAATCAGTGACAGATAGAGAGCTTGGAGTTTCAACCCTTCAAGTCTTTTATTTCTTCAGCCATTGTTCATGAAACAAAGAAAAAGTAGAAAGAACGCCACGAAATTCTCAACATCCCAACCAATAGTAATCCGGAAGAGGAAACAGGAAAATGGCACGTAAAAATTTTGAGTGGGTTTCTTGCTTCTTGGTAGTAACAACTGCCACAGAATGGGATAGATGAGGGGAAAGCATGGAGTTGGACTAAATTTTACTCCAGATTTCAGACGGTTCGTTTCTGCAGATAATAAAAGAGCATAGTATGGAATGAATATACCACACATTGTCTTATAGCCGGGTGAAGAATCCAGAATGCAGTCCGGGAGCAAGTAACCAAGTAAGTGCAGTTCACAGGAATTACGATGCAACTCACAAACTCTTGTGACGACTTTCCCCAAAACTTGGGAAGGGTTGGAAGAGACGGAGTTGAATTTAGACAAAGATGAAGTCTAAACTGAAATGGTTGGTGGCTGGAGGTAGTTTATGATTTGGTGCAATAATCTGTCTCTGGAGGACAATAATTCGTAATGAATATGCGAAGGAACACATCACATATTGAATCCGGGCAAGGGTACTCAGGTTCATATCTTTTTGGACATAAATCATTTCCAAATTATCTCGTGTCGTCTTTATAATTTCTTAGCTGTGGGTGAAAGTAAGATGTAAAATTTGTTCCTGAAGAGGAAAAGATGTGTAATATGGTGCTTATCTCGAAATAAAAATGCACTTTTCCTAAACTGCTGACTGGGGATGGGATGCTCATCGTTTGGTTTGTTCGATAAAATGCAAACAAGTTGAACTTTGGCCTGAAATGCAATTTAGGAATGGCCTTCAATCATTGTCGGGTGTTGGATATGTCGAGTGCATAAGGTCTCTTTTAATATATTACAATGTCGCTATTAAAAATGGAAATCATATGCTCAAGTTCAAGTTCATCCTTCTCCTGGTCTACAATCCTGACCCTCCGCATCGTCAGCTTGCACTAAAAGACGATAAAGCACTAGAAAAATGTGCGTCCAGCAAAAAGTCAAGGTTTTAATATCGATGTGATTGAATCCTGAAGGAAATACTATGGGATGAGGGGAGGAAGGAAACGATTGTTCAAACACAGATCTTTCTTTTACTGCTTATTGGTTTTTGATAAGCAATTGAGTGAGCTGCACGTTTAAGGTAAACAGTAACTATATAATGGTGGAAATGCTGAACCACATAACCAGAGAAGAAAAGGATACAATAATGGGCAACAACTCCAAACTGGAAATTGGATGAAAATGGAGATTTTACGGTTTGAATAGTGTTGAGTGAGACAAAGGAAAGCTCGGTAGTGGTAGTAAAACCAGGAATGATTGAAGAGAGAAGAACACAAGAGAGGGATAATGGATGGGAAAATGATAAGGTAGATTTCGTGTCATAGTCATCATTTTGTCATATGAAATGACAAAGTGGGATTGACTCGCTTTCTCCATTTATGAAAACACAACCAGTAGCAGTATCAGCGCTCACCTAAATATCCGCCTCCCGTCTCTTTATCAGTTTTTTAACTTAACCAACCCACCGATTTTCGAAGGTAGATGTGGATGGACGACTTGCACAGAATAAAAAGGTATTAAATAAGGTAGAAACCAGTAAAACAGGAATCCTTTCTACTGTATTCTTTATGGCATTACAGAAGAAGAATACGTTATCAAATGATGAGAATCAGGAACGTAAAATCGAAAATGGTTTGGTTTACGAGTGAAAAGGAGGAAAGGGAAGAAAAAGCAGAGTCAGTCTGAGACATTTGAGATTTTGGTTTTGGGTAAAAGTCAACGGTGACGGGATTCGAGGCTGTCAAGTTGAAAAGACTTCCCAATTTTATCATCTCTCTGCTTCAAGTTATCCAATCAAGTGGGATTTCACTCAAGACTTGAGACAGGGATCTTTCTTCTGTTTAAGTTATAAAGCTACCGTCATTGTGCAAAACTTTGGCATTTGAATATTATATCGACAAAAAGTTCAAGAGTAGACAGGGATACTTTTGTTGCTTCGGTTGTGTCTGTACAACTCAAGGACTTATCAAAAGTATCGACATTATAGTGTCTCATCCCGTGTAACTGTCGTGTGATAGAAAATGATAAATGTCGCAAATCCATCCATTCATCTAATAATAAATCCGGGCTGGCGGACTCTCCCTATTTTATTTCTTCCATTCGTGTGCGTGGTTGTCCAGTCTTTGTAATATTGAATTTATATGTCCCAGGTTGAAATATAGTGTTTGGTAATAGTTTGCTGGATGTGATACATCATGTGTGTGATGGGCATTAGTAAGCATTAAATGTAGCAAAAGATTTAGGGAAAGACGATGAACAAACCGAACCTGGTCATCATCTTCTCCGAAAATCCCGTCGAATGCGAACCTGAAAGATTTTTTTAATCACAAGAATGTGGGGTATATGAATGACTTGTACTACTAAGCTTTCAGTCATCTCCGAAATAATGTCAAACGAACATTTTTGGGGCTGAAACACCAACGCGTCTCTCTTCTGGAGTAATCCCATTAGGGCCTGTCCCCCCTGGATCTATCAGGGTCACTTGTTTCCGTCGCTGGTCCACACCGAGAATCCCGGGCCCACTGGCTTCTTCCGGATTCTCGCACACGCGAAGCATTACTTTCACCTAAAAGCCACAAATATATTACACCGTTAATAAATTCTGAAGTAAATGAAGGAAAACAGAAAGATTAGCATATAATGTATAGCCGATCCTTGTGGACCTTGCACTATACTGCAGCAAACTGCATTTTATGTTAATCATGCCTTGCAAATATTAATTAATCTGACGTCATTTATGATACCCTCAATTACATCCTTGACTGTGATTTGAATAAATTAGCAGATTTAGCCAACATAAAGATAATCAGTGATTCTAGTGTTACAGTCGAAAACATATTTCAAACGAAACGAGACGGATAGATAACAAGTTCGAATGGAATTTAACAACCAGCAGCATGCTTCAACTCTGCCTTGCACTTAAATTCCTTCCTCAATCCACATCCGGAAGTTCCCATCTTTCTACCAGCAGCAGATGCAGTGCAGTGAAATGTAGGATGGCCATCATGAAGTGTCCTATTAGAATTGCACAGCAGCCCAGGAACAGAATGCAATGCAATACAACCAAATAGACACATTGTTTATAGAGAGACAACATCAGCACAAGTAAGTATAGACGGAGTATAATAACAAGCACTTTGGAAACTTTCACCGGAATTTACGCTCATGGCCACCATCGCATTGAATCGAGTGTCTCATTATTGATTCTAATGATCATCACAACCCAACCAAAGTGAATGAAATGCCCATGAAATGAAGTGAAATGGAAAATGTCCAACAGAAAGATACTGAAGGAATACAACCCTCAAAATGTGACAGCTTTCTCCCGTCTCTGCAATTTCCCTTCCAAGTACGACTTTCACTTTGTGATTGCAGCTTTCCACGAAGCAGTCAAAGATTCAAACAGATGCCTTCACTTTACAACTAGTATAACCACTACCACACATTTACTCCTCCTCAAGTGGAGTTTGGTTTGGTGCTTAATGGGCTCTCCACTTTTGTCGGAGAAACTATCCTATCGACTATCCAAATAATTGTAAAATCGGCTCAACTTCAACTTCAACTCACTATCATCCCTCTCCTTTCTCCTCTTGCTGCTTTCTCCACTTGAAAGTAACCTAGGATTTGTCACGTCTGAGGACAATTCACATTCACTCAAAAGTCAAGCAACATAGCCCACAGTTTCGTATATGGTTAGTTCTTGTTTTTGAATTTGAATCACTGAATACAAAAAGGTGTATTATTTCAGAGTATTTCATGGAGCAGTAATGCAAATATTTTAAGTGATCATCAATTTTTCTCCATGAAGGAACTGAAATGTTTCTAAGAAAAGATGTCTTCTCGCAATTTAATTGAACAAAATGCAACTGCAAACAAAAGATACAATCGGACAAACCTCAATACGTATTGCTTCTTTGTCAAACAGAACAATCAGGATTGGAATTGAACAGAAAATCAAACCGAAAACACGGATATGACAGGACGAGACTGAAATGCATAATGTGTCACATTCATCACGCAGTCAGACAAGCATGGACGAAAAGGAACAATCTATTCCTTTATTACGAACTGGCTGGCTTTCCCAGTATCTTCTTATGTTCAGAACAAATGTGGCCCAAGGACACGAAACTTTGCTTTTACTTTGCTCTTTCCTTTTTGGGTTCCCCCAATATATACAATAGGATACTGCAGTGTGGTTGTGGTTCAAGGCAAGATGCAATGTAACTGCACTTTACTACTTCGCCTTCTGGAACATTTACTACAATTGGATTGGAGGGATGTAAGTTGAAATCAAAACAAGACCGCAGGGAACTACTAAACAGATATATGTAATGCAGCATAAGACTAAAACGGATGCCTCGTCTATAACAGCAATGAGATGGGGCATCAGATGGTGAAAACAAAGAAAGTTATGTTGTGTTGTAGGACAGCAATGACGACCCTTGTGTAATGGCGATGCTCTTCTGATCCAAAAAAGAATAATAAGACAAACATTTTCCCCCAAGAAAATTTCAAGATGCCTCATCCATTTCAGTTCAGATGGAGGTGTTTGGGTCCAGCAGGCAGGGAAGATGCAGTTTGTGGAAGCCGGACGGGAATAAAAAGTTTTCAATCTGAGCCCCATAAAATGGGGACCCCCCGCTTTCAAGATTACGGCCATCTGCGACCCACCAACCATACCAAACCAACCAGGACTCCGATGGGATTCAGCTTAGGGAACACTGCCTGAAACTTCAAGTTTATGGGACAAATCCAACGCACCAGCTTTCATCGTTTAATCTCGTCATCATCAGTAATCTAGAAAACTTGCAGTAGTCAGTAGTATAGACACAATTTTAGGAATGTTTCTAGAAAGTGTCTTATACATTTGTTTGTTCAATGAGAGAGCAAAGGCAAAAATATTTCAGAAAAAATAGTCGAGGTATTCCTAGAATTGGAAAACCATATCCAATGCACATTATTTTTGTAACGAATCAATATCAGAATGCACGGTGCAGTGAAAGTTAAATTTAAGGAATGCAAACACGGATGCACCAAATGTTGTCTTTTCCCATTAGCCGGGTTGTTTACTGGTGTTTATTGTTTTCCATAAAAGTTACAACTTTTCGCTACCTATTTTACAACTCTGTCAATATTTCCAAGTTGCTGAAAAACATGAAAACAACAAAAACTATGCGCGTTCATACTATGTATTATCAATCTACTTAAAAATATGACTCAAACTCGTTGTCTGAAGCTTTCCTAACTCATTCCTCCAACCACCAAAGAAACCAACCAAAATCAACCCCGTCCTACCCTATCATTGATGATAAGTGTATATCGCGCTCGTAAAGTAAAAAGTGCAATTTTTCTAAGTAAGTATAAACAACAGCTCAACGCACCCCTCAACACTATGTACTTCACTCCACAATAGAGCAAAGAAGAGTGAAAACGAGAAATGCTAGTACAGGAGAAAATGCATGGGGGAAAGTTTGATGCGGGTGCAAGCAGTGCAGTGCATTTTATTTTAGTGCCAATTCCTCATCTCTCAGTCAGCTCCTTCCATTCAGTCATTCAGCCCAGATTTCGACCCCAGTTGGTGAAGACGTGAAAATAGAATGGATGTCTAGTTCTCGTACTACAGTGTACGGCATAGGTATCGTAATAATGCAAATGCAACTCTCAGGCAGGTCTTGTCAAAATATTTCAAATCCAACCAATGCATCTTTCTATTCAACTTCAACTCGAGCACATAGTTTTCATTTCTATTCTAATATTTCAATTTTTCACCCACACTCTGTCACTCCTACTGTTTTGCTTCGACTATGGTTTCCTATCCCGTTCCAAAACCATTGTCAGAAGATTTAAGCTCAAAACTCTAAAGAAATGTGTACCTTTTCTTTTCTTGTTCTCCTTCTTTCTTGGGTTTGGCATTGCTCAATTGGATGCGAATCCCACTTTTGATTTTGACTGAAAGCTCAAAACTACGACTCAAGGAAATCCTGATTCATTCTCTAGAGTTTCTAAAGGGTGTGTATAGGCACAGAAATCACCATTAGAGAATATGATTCATCTCTCTCCATTCATGTCATGTTGATAGTTGAAGAGAAATGACTGACTGAAACCCAAATGCTGAGATTGGGTAAGTTATCTGAACGTGGAATTCGAAATATCATCATCCAGCCTATAGCAATCTCATCTCTTAGATTCAATTCAACCCTTTTCCCAACCGAACACTCCAATGCGTCGATTGCGAAAAGAAGGCCAAACTCTCAGACCATCAAACTCAACATCACTCATTCAACTCTTCAATTATTGGCTGTTTTCACTCACCATTTATCTCACCCTTGTTCTGAATTTTCATCAATTTTGGATATCTATCAAAATCGTAAATACGTTTAGCATTCAACATTTGCGTACATTGAATACATATGGACCACCCATTTTTATCTCGAGAAGAATTACAAGGGTTGTGATTTGTGGGGCTAATTTTAATTTTACGGTAGGATCATGCCTGATTTAGAGCCATTTACAGTTGATGAGTTCATAATTTATTTTTCTCTTTGAGATCACATCCGAATCGAAATGACTTCCTTAATGTAGAATTTATCTACTTACACCTTAATCCCTGTGAAGTTAATGTACTGTGATAAAACTCATTTTCTTCTTGCATACATTGTATGAAATGAAACAGGTAGAAAGTATAAAAGTAATATTTAGTTGCCCTTTATGGAATAACTTTTCTGGTTTGATGTGCAAGCTCTCCACGGGTTTCGGTTTCGCTGATTATCTCTGGGATCAAGGAATGCATACTAATCAGTGCGCCCTTACTCAGTTCAATACCACTACTACCACCATCACCACATCAAGGAATTATAAGAAACTTTAAATGCATATTACCTTCTGTTCTCAAGAAACTTTCCCCCTTTCCGATAATGCCTAATTTAAATTGGATTTCTATTTCGATTGATTGAGTACAACTACCGTCAACCGTATATACTTGCTTGGAATTTTATTCAGATTACACGCTATTGTATTTTACGACCACCATTTACCTGATCCCACTCCAAGTAATATGCATAATAAGTAGCTAAAAAGAAGTAAGTTGTGGCTGTACTATATAAGAGAATGAATATCGTGTATTGTAGTGAAAGGGAACTCCTTCGTGAGAGGTGAGGAACGAAGCTGATTTTCCTTATCCGGAGTAAATATTTTAAGTATGCAAGAATTTTGGAGTTTGGTGCTAGTGGTGGGAACCCAATCATGAAATCGGGAAAGGTATTTGCACTTTAAATGCAAAGTCATGTCGCACCAAAGTTATATAAACTTGAGCCTAGATTTCATAAGTTGTGCTCCATTGTGAACAAAGTGCATATGCATTTTGCATATAAATAGTTAGATCAAGGAAAGAATAGGAGGGGTTTTATGCAGTAAATTTTACACCTCAGCAAATACGTGTCACTCAATTTTCTGCTCAATACTTCGATTATCTGCTGCGACAGCACAATCTTTAATACAAGAATAAATTCAAAATGTGGGGAGAGGTGCGATTTTTTAAGGCGACATATTTTATAAAGTTATATGAAATGAGAAAGCGTATGCTTTGCAAGTGCAGGTGAAAGTTCTCAAAGACTTTGAAAATGCATTGCACCACATTTTCTTTGACACATGCAACAACTTTCTCAATGGAATATGAATTTAAAATAGCTCACACTATGTTACCAACAAGGTAAATTTCAAGTAAGTTGTGAAAGTGTAGAAAAAAATTCAAAGGCAACGCAAGATTTATAGTATTGGGACCAAGGACGGATCCATCGGTGCAACTGTGCAACACAAGACAAGGCTCAAAGGAGACGCAAAGCGAAGCACTAGAACCAAGCCAGCTTATGTTTTACGCACAAGGCAGAAATCTGTAGTAAATCCTTAGATGCATTTTTCTGGATTTTTATGGGATAAAGATGCAATGCATTTTCTTGGAGTGTTTTCACTCTCTACTGGAGAAAGTCGGTTGTACTGGAAAGGAACACCACGCCTTCCTATTCTTTCCCCATTGTGTTCGCCTTTCTTTCCTTGTGCTCAATTTCTGTTTAAACTAGTCAGTTTCTTTTGCTTATATAGCTTTAGGTTTAAAAGTGGTAATAGACTTCTGTCAAACTTAAAAAAGGAGTTGGAAAGGGACATAAAATAAAATGCAGCTAGCTAGTCCCAGACAGGGAATGTGATTGCACGTAAAACTGCCAACCAGAGCCAACTTTGGCTATAGAGATGTAAACGGTACAGAATTTTAAGTAGGCATTGTCTTCAGTACTTAGTTGATGTTGATAGGAGCAGTCTGGTCTGGGTTGGTAAAGTAGTAGTAGTTGCTTTCTTTCTGCCAAATCCGGATCCAAATCTCGGAAGTTTGAATTTAGAGAAAGAGTGGAAATGACTTCTTTCTTTTCTTAGTGGAAACAGTGTACAGAGGAAATGCAGTGGTGGTAGGTGGTGTAGAGTGAATGCAAGACAGGATTGAATACAAATGTACAATGCAACGGAGACAGAGAAAGTCAATCTCAATTCTAAATACGAAACGACCGGTTGGGATCCACAGAGAGTAAAAAGGAATGAAGCTAACCTCATGTTTACGAAATGAATCTCATGAATACAATATTCTACAATTTCTGTCTATTCCGTTTAGATTTAGTTTGGATGTAGTTGGATTTATATTTGCACACACAGGTCTTGTGGTGGTAGACAAAGTCAAATGTGCTATTACACACTCTGGGGAACTTGGAATTACAATTCGTTTGCATTGCACACGCAATGCACATCCTCATCTTCATCCTCATCTACTATGTGGGGGTTGAGGTTGAAACGAGATAAATCTGCACAAAAATCATGTTTCTGGTACGTCTGATATTCAGATTGTAATGGATTTTCAAATTTTTAGATCAAAAATCTCATCGACTATTCATTGATATATGACGTCTAATACGGGATAAATTATATCATTTTCTACACTACTAACATTTTGATATTCAACATAAATAACCCATGGACATACCTAATATGATGTAGCTAACCAATAAAATCTTCATATCATAAAACACTTATGGTCTCGTTTGGGACCTGTTTTAGAAATACTGTATTGTGAAATTATGATCAGATGTTGAAGCTAATTAAAAATGGATTTCATTAGCGGTGCAAGGTCACAATTTCAGCAGAGTAAAAAAGAAAAAAACAACATCCAACGCCAACACATCATCTTCACAAGAAGCTGGTCGACAAAGTAAAGTGGATTTTCACATTCCATCAAAAATGGTAAAAAATCTCGACAAGGCATCACATCAAATTACTGCACACTCCAAGATAAAACACAACCTAGACATTTCTTAGACATCGGGCGTGGTGTGATGTAGTGTTGTGTGGGGAGAGTGATATGATATGATACGAATTTAATAAGACGTGGGTGGAGAAAGTAATGTTGCATCCCATGTGCACTTTCTTTCCTGCCTTTGGTGGTAATGGACCTTCACAAAACCAAGCTTTTTCTGTGATCTTACAAAGGCAGTCATCGCATCCACCGAAACGCAGTACACAGATTTAAGAAGGCCACAAATGATACTTAAATTACCAAAGAATCATCCATAGTTTATCACTTTATCTAAGGAAGCCAGTTCGAGTTGCTTCCTTATTTCGATCTGCTAAACATCTTTTTGGTCTTTTACTTCCCCTCTTTCTTCCTTCTTATTATGATGATCACTATCACCAGATTATTGTCATTGCGTTAGTATTGCATGCGAGGTAGGGTCGCTTCGTTGGCGTATGTATTTCAACTCTAAAAGTGAGTGAACTGAACATTGAACCAGTCAGAGTTCAGTTTGGTTGGGATTGGGATGTCTGTTATCTACCCTTCCTAATTTTACGCTTCTATTCACTTCACTGTTCTGAGGGTAGTGTAATGGGTTATGCTTCGGACTTAATAAATTTTTAAGAGAGAAATGGTTTTATAGAGGAAATAAGGTGGAAATAGAAGGTAGAGGAATACATGTATAGGGTTGATGGATAATCATCAAAGTTTTGAATTTTAAGTGTTGAGCACCCCCTTGGTTTTTATTTGTGTTAATAAAGCCAAGGGTTCATGATATCTAAAGTGTTTATCATCGTCTTATTCCTCTTCATCATTACCGTTAAGATTAGGTGGTGCTTATCCTTCATTCGTTCAACTCCATGTAAATTATTTCACTATGCTACATCATTTTTTAAATTAAAATTCAGGTTAACGATTATGTATATCTTCCTCCAAACAATGCCATTACTGTTCATGTGCTTGTGCTGTTACGTTGTTGTTTGCAGAATGTTGGAATAAATTGCAAAAAACGTAATGGGGTTGAAT
>JAQIWQ010001297.1:0-11315 GCA_034695825.1 Folsomia inoculata
CAGGTCTTTAAAATGACTTCGTGCTGCATCATACATGCCCATTTCCATAAGACATTTAGCATATTCATGTTTAGCAAACACGGAATATACATGATTTTCACCAAATTCTCTGACGCAAAAATCTAAACAGTCGTTATACATTCTCTTCGCGTCGTCCAATTTATTAAATAGCGCATAAGTGGAAGCAACTGCCAATTTATCAAATACTTTAAAGCTCTGCAATTCATCATTTCCACACAAAGTAACCAGTATTTCAAATAAGTTCAGAGCTTTAAGTTTACCACATCTGTTGTAAGCACTCGCAAGTCTCGCAACTGATAGTATTACATTTCGATCAGTCACCGTATTGGCTGATTCTATACTTGCAAGAAATGCTTTTTTTCCAAAAGTGATGGATTCTGTATATCTATCCTTCCCGAGAAGGATTTCAACCATGGTCAACATAACTACGGGGACATTTGGAATATCTTTGACATTATTTTTAATGAATAGTGTCAAATTGTCTAGCGCATCATCATCCTCCCCAATCCATCGAAGTGCGTTACAATATTCAAAACTTAAATCGATTGTATTCCTATCCGACCCGGCATACACTTTATTCGTTATTTCCATCTGTTTGGAAATGATCTCGAAATAGTGAGCATATTTTCCCAGGTATACAAATCTATGGCCAATTTGACAAACTGCTATGTTGTATAAATGAGCAATATTCGTGTTCTTTGCGGCATAGTCCCATATGTTTGTAATGCAATTCAATTCATCTAGCGACAAGTTTTCAGTTTTAATATTTTTTAGAATTACGTCCAACAAATGATTCGTTTCATTTTCAAAGTTTTCATTCGAATAGATCATTTTTTCCATTCCTATTAGAACCCATTGGTTGACAAGTCTGTGGCATTTAATTAGCGAGTTATTCACAGCGACCAATGAAAATTTCTTTAGTAACGAAATACATCGATTTTGCATAGGGGCGATATTAACCTCGTCAATCACCCCCAAACATTGTAATAGCTTTCCAACCATAGAAACAGGAATTTGGTCGGTGTTGATCAGAGCTAAAAATTGCAAACACTTCTCCGCTAATAATCCTTCTTCATATTTGTTACACACATTATCCAACGTCATAATTAAAATCGAACTTAATGTTAAATCGTAACCCGTTAATTCTACCTTGTACTCTAAAATCCGCATTATGTTTTGTTCAATCTCTTTCAAGAACTGAGAAATGCTATAACTTTCATCGAATTCATTCCTCTGAGCATTAATATACGCACACGACTGCGCTAAACCTAGAGGATGATTTTGCATTGCGATACAAAGTTCTGTGACTTCGGAATCAGTTTGAATCGGATTGAACAGTGTCATTTGACATAATTGTTTAGCGTCGTTTAATTCCAGCTCAATCATTTTGATATGCGGAACTGAACCAGAAAAAACGTCGTTTCTACGAGATGTCATTATTACAAATGCGCATGGATGTCTAGTAATTTCTAACACGACTTGTTCAAGCCCTTCAAATACTTCATCAACATTATCAATTATGACAATCCAGTTCAACAAGTTCTTAAGAATTGTGATGGTTTTACGAACTAATGATAATAATTTTAAATTCTTTCCACCTACTTTTTGTGTCGTTATTTTGATAGAATTTGCAAACCGTTCGAAAGAGTTGCAAAAATTGTTGTAGCCATCCCCATCCAACCAGGTAATGCTTGGTTGACCATCGGCCACTAGAATCTGCACTAATCTGCGTGATAGTTGAGTTTTTCCCATTCCTCCCATCGCGCTTATGACAAGAACCCGAATATTTTTTGTAAACTGTTCCTTGAGTTGAGTTAGCTCTGATTTTCTTCCTACGAAATTCCATACTGGCTTATCAATTTCAAATAAAATTGGTGCGAATTGTTGCTCTGAGTTTTCCCATCCAAATTCTTCCAACTGTTCTAAACACAAGATTTAAACATCAAGGACTTCTCTGAGATATTTACAGAAGAATACTCATTATCGAAACTACTATACCTGCCACCATTTTGAATCCCGCAGAATACATTGAATTTGCCAATGATAGGAATGTTGCGTCTGATCCCACCGCACTTTTCCAGGATTCCAAAATTTGTGTAAAATAGTCGTATGAATTTAGATTTCCAGAACTGTACATGTGGTCCCATTGGAACCGCTGATGGTTAGGAATATTTAAAGAGTTTGCTACTTTCACTTTGTTGTTTAACAGGACGGGGTCTTCCAACATAATTTTTAGTGCGTCTTTAATATCCATGTTAAAGTTCTTGCCACAGCACTATGTACATCGAGAGTCCAGCAAAAATATGGCAGTGATGTGGAGTGAACTCGTTGAATTCAATAATTTTGTTCAAATGCGGTCTTATCTTTATCCCCTGCTTTTTTGTATTATCCTTATCAGGACGTATAATTGAGGATTTATCTTATGAAACATGGACATTTATCTGTTGTTATCGGCGTTGTGGCCATCCGGTGAGATGCGCCCTGTTATCAGGGATGTTTTTTTGCAGTGCATGAATCATTGCTTGTTAATGTATACAACTACGATCTCCGCTTTTATGGGAATAATTGTTCCTAATAGTAATAATTTGTTAGAATTTGGTGTAGAATAATTATTGCCCCTCAAAATTCCGATATACTACTTGATGTTATTAATTCACTTCTTGTAAAGCTTGAACCCGTACCGATTTGCAAAGTAAGTCTCGTCCCTGAATTTTGTTGAACAAGTTCAATCCGTGTGACTTGTGTTGAAAATTGACATTGTTATATGTGCAATCAGAACATATGAATAAACACGCTACGATACGTTGCAATACCATACTATAGTTTATGTACAACCGTGGTGTAAATTCACTTCCACTTCTTAGAAATTAGAATTTCAGCAGGGTATCGGGTGGTACCAAATGGTATCAACGGTACGATAAAAACATTGTCAAACATAAGCCTTGCCTTACCGATGTTCTTGTCACGAAGTTATCTATTGCGATCGGTAGGTATAAACACCTATTAAGGTAGGTAGGCAATGACAATCATATAGAATATACATAAGCATAATTTATAAGCATTATAAATCTATAAGGATTAAAAGAAATAAGGTGAAGCAAATAGAAATACCATGTGCGACACCAACGTTTAAAACACGGACGGGACCCTCTCTTCCTGATCCCTACTGTTAAACACATTAATATTCAATGTATATCTTTATACTATTTATTACAAAGTTATGTTGAGAAAAGTTGTCTTGAAAAATAAATAAAGTAATACATTCTTGCTCTCAAATCTAGTTTCATTATTTAGTCACGTTTTCAGAACACATCTTTATTTCATGTTGACGTTATAAAGACGATCCAAATTAATAAATTATCCATTTCAAAAAACAGGATTAATTGGTTGACATGATTTGGGTTGACTTGAGTTGAGTTGACTTCACAATTGGGATTTGTTATTCAGAATTGAACAGGAATTTTGCACCTTGTAAAATTGAAGGGCTCAATTTACCCTGTGTTGAGGTCATTAATTTTTAATAGATAATTACCACGACCTCAAGCCATCTTTTTGGCGCTGAGGATCAACTCTGCTCTGGACCATGATTCTTTGATACCAAGAACGTCCGTAATGGTTAGGCAGTGCTTGTCATGCCGTCCCGGAGTTAAACCCCTGTCATTTAATTTTATGTTCCATACTAGTGCGAGTAAAATCTCTAACCCCTGTCTTCAATAAACTAAACTATTGCAATTTGAAAAAAATTGACCAGACACTGTCTTTCAATCAACAGACTAAATAATTCATCGAAATGCACTAAATTATTCAACGACTTCCAACCAAATCTTTGTGACATATCACGACATTTTTAAACAATCATAACTTTGCTCCAACACTGCACAACACTATGTGTGAGTGATGTAGGATTATGCAAATAATAGGTAACATCAAATGCTGGATCTGGCAGTAATTGGTGAGGGTTCCTATTGGAGATGCATTATTTCTCCTCGTAAAGAAGAATTACCCATAACAAATTTGTACAAATTAAGCATTCGAAGACTTTATAAACATATAGAGCTTCAATTTTCTTTTGAATCTTCAAACTGTCTTCTAGCCATTGTCATGGCATCGCATGACAAACTGAAGGTCGACCTTTTTAAATATAATATTGGAAAATTTAGAATAGAATTCGATAAGCTTATCGTGTAGGTTCTTAATATATTAAAGTCTACCGATTCTCATTCCAAAATGACTTTTTTCGTATACCTTGCTTGTGCGTAATCTGACAGTGAGGGATATTGAAATGAGAGATCCTTCGCAAATTGCGTCGTCTTTATTCCTTAAAGTTGCAGTCGAACACCCAGTCATCCAGGTATGGTTTACAGATTTGAGAGGAACATGTCTAAAGAGATATTCAAAAACACAAAAATCCCACGCTACTGTTTAACAGCAGAAATACGTGTGCAACTATAACACTCGCGGTGGGTGACGCCACCACCCTTGCCATAACAGGAGTCGGTTTGTATAACCAAATTCAACATTCTTGTCTATCTCATTAATTACTTTGCAAATATAAATAATATAAATAATGTATTCGATAAGCGTGTCGTGTTCGTTCTTAATATATTCTCAACAATTCTCATTCCGAAATGACGTTTATTCCGTCTACCTTGCTTGTGCCTAACCTGACGGTTAGGGATATTGAAATGAAAGGTCCACCTCCTTCACAAATTGCGTCGTCTTTATTCGTTAAAGTTGCAGTCGGACCCACAGTCATCCAGGTGTGGTTTACGGCTTTGAGAGGACCATGTCTAAAGGGATATTCCAAACCGCAAAACGTCCCACACAACTGTCTAACAGCACAGAGTCATTTGCAACCATAACACTGGCGGTGATTGGCCACATCATCCCTGCTATCAGAACAGTAGTCGGTTTGTATAACCAAACTCAACACGCTTGTCAACTACACTTGCATGTAAATAATAAATGATGGAGATGAATTATTGAGAAAGAGCACCACATTCGTTGTCTTTATTCAGCATAAGGTATATGTTTATAATATACATAAGGCACTTATTCAGCTCAAAAGCAAGCCAGGATTCCAATTTGTAGTGTACTACTACGACTTATACAGCATATGCAGTGGGTACAATAAGTATGCTGTAACACGAGTGGTGGTGGTGGATTAGAAAGTGTTTATTTGGCTCTTGCTTATGCGTTCATACTGGTAGTCAAAACTGTACTACTATATATTACAGAGCGAGGCTCTTTTATACTCAAGCATTTATAGGAAATGCATTGTTAACAATTGCATAGAGTAAGATGATTACTACGTATGAGGAAATGAAAGTTTGCAATTGTATTGTTGCAAGAAGTGCAACAAGGAAGTTGAATGCAATAATAAAGTATTAGTTGCATACACTACACAATTCTTATCAGGATAAATTATAACAACCCTAACCGAAGGACGCCAATCAAACTGCGGGCAGCGGGTGAGACAGAGCCATAAAATATCATCATAGTTTCAAATACTTGTCACGTTTTGCAAGGAATTTAGACTACATTTTTTTGAAAGCACTGCAATTTCTAAAATGAATTATAACTACATCCTACTCTTCGTTTTACAAACAATTTCTCTAGTTTCTGTAATAATTTGAACGGAAGGTGGGACGGATTTAATTTCAAGGATTTTGGGGACTGTGTCTTTAAAATTAAGCGATTCAGTGATGACACACTTTACGTTGACACCACGGAGGAATTGATCCACAACAATCAACCAAATGAACTCGTCTACACTATATTCGATTCTCGCGATAATGTATCTGCTTTGAAGGCTGACATTGACAATGCAATGGTTTTGGATTTCAAATTTTATGAAACTTGCACCATCAACTTTATCATCAAATTTGGTGTTGAAGACAACAAGAGACGAGTCCACTATCAATACAATTTACGTGATACGTACAGAGGACATCCATTTAATACAGTAATTATCATTACTACACATTCTCTACACAAGTGGCAGGGTCAAATTCAAGATTATCGGCGGGATGTAAAACTTTTCTTTGCATTTTTTAAAGTAAGCACTCGTTCAAACATGAAAAGTTTAAAATTTTCCAAGTTCAGCTATTTTTGCCCAAATTGTAAAGAAAGTCTTGTTGATATCAGAACAGGCAGATCAAAAATAACATCACTAAGCTATCGCACACTCTGGAGACCACTTTTTGTTGGTGTACAAATGGTTACAAAAATAACAAATGATTTAAGATGTAGTAAAGGAATGTACACAAAAGAAAGCTTGTGGTGTAATTCCAGTGGAAGAGCTGTGGAGACTTTGAGCACTTTGGCAAATATAACATTCGTCAAATCTTTCAGAGATTTGAAAATACCGATTGCTGGCTTCTTTGTGGCAGATTATATTCGTTATAGACCCCCCTTGTACGCACATATAAACAGTTATCTCCATTGCTTGGTTACGGTAGATGGGCTCGATATAATTTATTGTGATTTTGAATTAAAAACAGAAAAGATATCACTCGCGGCATGGACATTATCGTTTCATTTTTCAGTTTGGATTGCTTTACTAACTTGGATATTGGCTGTGTTTTTGGTGTTTGTTTTACTCAACGTCAGTAGCAGTATAATTTATAATTCCCAACCAGATTCGCTTTATTTTGTTAGAATTAAGACATCCGTAGAATACTTCATTGGCTTGGTTGCTAACGGTTTTTATCTTCCTGTTGAAGCAAAACTGTTTACGAAACAAATCATTCTGCCCCTGGTTCTGGCGAATATATTCCTGTTGGTCAATTACTCAAATTATATAACATGCAACTTAATTGCTCCAGAAATTTATAAACCATTTTCATCACTACAAGAGTTCCTTTCAAATGGTTTTAGTATCATGTATCCAAAAGGACATCCAGAATTTAATTCATCATACAGGCTGTTCATTTTGGAGGAATTTGAGGATAAAAAAATTAGCCCCACCTTTGAAAAATCTCTAGTCCAATTAGATGCGTATATAGCTGCATCACTGTCTAAGTTTTCTCCGTCTAATGCGAAAATGTCATTGATTTGTTACTCATATAATTTGCCACACACTGTGCGATATGTCAGAGCAAAAGTATTACACGGAAAATACAAATGTTATGGTATTCCGAATATTGGTGGTATAAGACATACCTACAATTATGCTGCTGTCAATATTTTCCAAGTTTTCAAAAGTATTTTGACTCAAAGTAATGAATCTGGAATTAAACAACTGTGGGAAAAATGGTTTGATTTTTATTATTTGCTAAGTGCAAGAAGTATACTTGGGAATGTAAATGACGCTGAAGAGACGAGTCCTTATATTTCATTTAAAAATTTGATTTCTTTGTTCATCATTTATTCATGTTGTGCACTCTTTTCTATCATTATTTTTATTACTGAAATTCTGTTGAAAAGGAAACCAGATTTCTACTACGTCATTTGTTACCTTGTATCCCGAATTAAAATTACAGCTAGAATATACATAAGCATAATTTATGAGTATTATAAATCTATAAGGATTAAAAGAAATAAAGTGAAGCAAATACCATGTGCAAAACCAACGTTTGAAACACGGACGGGACCTTCTCTTCCCGATCCCTACTGTTAAATACATTAATATTCAATGTATATCTTTAGACTATTTATTAGAAAATTATCTGGAGAAAAGTTGTCTTGAAAAATAAATAAAGTAATACATTCTTGCTCTCAAATCTAACTTCATTATTTAGTCACGGTTTAAGAACAGACGTTCATTTCATGTTGACGTTATAAAGACGATCCAAATTAATAAATTATCCATTTCCAAGTACAGGATTGATTGATTGATTAATTGAGACGTGTTATTCAGAATTGAACAGGAATATTACGCCTTGCCAAAATGAAGGGCTCAATTTACCGTGTGTCGAGGTCATTAATTTTTAATAGATAATTACCAAAACCTTAAACCATTCCTTTGGCGCTAAGAGGATCAACTCTGCTCTGGATTCATTATTCTTTGATACCAAAGACGTCCATAATGGTTAGGCAGTGCTTGTCATGACGTCCAGAAGTTAAACTCCTGTAACTAATTTTCTATTCCATTCCAGTGCGAATAAAATCTCTTACCTCTGCCTTCAATAAATTAAACTATTGCAATTTGAAAAAAATTGCCTAAACGCTGTCTTTCATAGGGGGATTATGTGAGTGAAAATGGGGACCGAAACTGGTATGAAAATGCATTTGGTTTGGATAATGTAATATGATATATAATACGTCGCCCTTGGTATATGATAGGAATATACATAGTCCACCAACCAACAAAATCAATATTATGACAAATGTTTAGCACTAGTGCTTATCGTTTCCACTGATGGCCAGGCATTCACTAACCAACACACTAAATAATTCATCGAAATGCACTAAATTATTCAACGCTTCCATCAAAGCCCTTGCAAAATCTTTGTGACATAGCACGACATTTTTAAACAATCATAACTGCGAAACTCTAGCGTTAAATATGGCATGTACCACACTGTGTTTGTCATATGCATACGACTGAACATCAGGGGGTAGCATTGTCCATTCAGAACCAGCGTTTATTTTGCTTGGATGAGATAAAGATGGTTCTAATTATTAAGTTATGCATCTGCACCGGTGTGCTCGATGAATAGGAATAAAATACTCCGGATAGAAGAAGCAGTAATTGGCGAAGTGATCGTTGCTACTGGTAAACGCATTATTTCTCCTGGCATAAAACGAATTACCCATCATAAATGTACACAAATTAATCATTCCAATACTTCATAAACATACGGAGAATTGATTTACATAGTAGAGAATTGATTGCAGTTTTGGGTCTTGAAATCGTCTTCTAGCCATTGTCCCGACATCGCATGACAAACTGTAGGTGGACCTTTTACACAGAATATTGGAAAATGTAGAATAGAATTCGATAAGGTTCTTAATATATTAAAGTCCAACGATTCTCATTCCTAAATGAGTTTTATTCCGTCTACCTTGCTTGTGCCTAATCTGACAGTGAGGGATGTTGAAGTGAAAGGTCCTTCACAAATTGCGTCGTCTTTATTCGTTAAAGTTGCAGTCGGACACCCAGTCATCCAGGTGTGGTTTGCAGATTTGAGAGAAACATGTCTAAAGAGATATTCAAAACCACAAAACGTCCCACAAAACTGTTTCACAGCAGAAATACGTGTGCAACTATAACACTGTCGGTGGGTGACGCCACCACCCATAACAGGAGTCGGTTTGTATAACCAAATTCAACAGTCTTGTCTATCTCATCAATTACTTTGCAAAAATAAATAATAAATGATGGTGATGAATTATTAAGAAAGAGCACCACATTCGTTGTCTTTATTCAGCATAAGGTATATGTTTATAGTATACATAAGGCACTATTCAGCTCAAAAGCAAGCTAGGATTCCAATTCTTATCAGGATAAATTATAGCAAACCTAACCGAAAGAGCAGTCAAGCTATGGGCAGCCGGTGAGACAGCCAGAAAACATCATCCTAGTTCCGAATACGCAATACTTGTCACGTTTTGCAGGGAATTAAACTACATTTTTAGAAAAAAAAACGCAATTTTTAAAATGAATTATAACTACATCCTACTCATCGTTTTACAAACAATTTCTCTAGTTTTCTGTAATAACTTGGACGGAAGGTGGGAAGGATTTAATTTCAAGGATTTTGGAGACTGTCTCTTTAAAATCAAACGATTCAGTGATAAACAAGTTTACATTGACACCACGGCGGCATTGATCCACAGCAATCAACCAAATGAACTCGTGTACACTGTATTCGATTCTCACATTAATGTATCTGCATCGGAGGCTGACAAGGACAAGGCAAAGATTATGGATTTCAAATTTTATCAAACTTGCACCACCAACTTTATCATCAAATTTGCTGTTGGAGACAACAAGAGACGAATCTACTATCAAAAAGATTTACGTGATACGTACAGAGGACATCCATTTAATACAGTAATTATCATTACTACAAATTCTCTACAAAAGTGGAAGGGTCGTATCGATGATTATCGGTGGAATGTAAAACTCTTTTTTGCATTTTTTAAATTAGCCACACGTTCAAACATGAAAGGTCTACAATTTTCCAAGTTCAGCTTTTTTTGCCCAAATTGTAAAAAACGCCTAGTTGACATTGAAACAAGCCCATCAAAAAAAATAACATCACTAAGCTATCGCACACTCTGGAGACGGGTTTTTGTTAGTGTAGAAATGGATCCTAGAATAACAAAGGATTTAAGATGTAGTAAAGGAATGTACAGAAAAAAGAGCATGAATTGTCATCCCATTGGAAGAGCTGTGGAGACTTTGAGCAGTTTGGCAAATATAACATTCGTCAAACTAAAAGGATCTTACCACGACTTGAAAATCCCAAATACTGGCTACTTTGCAGATTATATTCATCATAGACGCTCCACGTACAGACACATAAACAGTTATCTCCATTCCTTGGTAAAGGTGGATGGCTTCGATATAATTTATTGTGATTTTGAATTAAAAACAGAACAAATATCACTCGCGGCATGGACATTATCGTTTCATTTCTCAGTTTGGATTGCTTTACTATCTTGGGCATTGGCTGTGTTTTTGGTGTTTGTCTTACTCAACGTCAGTAGCAGTATAATTCATAATTCCCAACCAGATTCGCTTTATTTTGTTAGAATTAAGACATCCGTTGAATACTTCATTGGCTTGGTTGCAAACGGCTTTTATCTTCCTGTTGAATCAAAACTGTTTACGAAACAAATCATTTTGCCCCTGGTTCTGGCGAATATATTCCTGTTGGCCAATTACTCAAATTATATAACATGCAACTTGGTTGCTCCAGAAATTTATAAACCATTTTCATCACTACAAGAGTTCCTTTTAAATGGTTTTACTATAATGTATCCAAAATTACCTCCTGAATACTTATCATACAGGCTACTCATTTTGGAGGAATTTGAAGATAAAAAAATTAGCCCCATCTTTGAAAAATCTTTAGTCGAATTAGATTGGGATGTATTTCCACCAATGTCTAAGTTTTCTCCTTCTAATCCGAAAATGTCATTGATATTTCGCCCAGATAATTTGCCATACCATGTGAGATATATCAGAGCAAAGGTATCGCACGGAAAATACAAATGTTATGGCATTCCGAACATTGCTGCTATAAAACATTATTACAATTTTGGTGTTGTCAATATTTTCCAAGTTTTCAAAAGTATTTTGACTCAAATTAATGAATCTGGAATTAAACAACTGTGGGAAA
>JAQIWQ010001298.1:0-11314 GCA_034695825.1 Folsomia inoculata
AATAAATTTACAATCCAACAAAACCGGAAGGAAATGCACCCATCCATCAACAAAATTGTACAAAATTTGCACACAAATCAGTAGATTACCTTTCGCTAAGAAGGAACCCATTATCATCTAACAAGGGTACTTCTCCTTGCGCATTTTTCTGTAAAAAGAAAAATGCAAAAACCTCATTCAAATCTTTCTTTAAAATTGACCTGGGACCTCCTCATCCTCACCATTTTATACTGTTCAGAAGCCAATTCCCCCTTAAGAAGGTCGACATCAACAAGTTCCACCTCCAGTCCAAGATATGCTAGACCCATTCGCACCGCAATACATGGTGGACTACCGCCTATGTTGTATAGCCTTAGACCCATTGCGATACCCACTTTTTTTCCTCCTTATGGACATATGCAATATCTGAATTTCAATTTATCAAACTTAACTGGACATGACATGGGTGGTCACATGTCTTTTTCTTAATTAATAATAACCTTTAAATGATTGTCGTCGAGCTTGATTTGCTGCAAATGTCGTCTTGGTCTTTGTCGAAGTCGCAGATGTCGTCGTCGTCGTCGTCTGCTGCTGTTTAGTGAGATCCCCCTCGTCTTTTGTAATAACGTCTGCAACAGTGTCAATCTTGTTTTGATGTGCAAGATAAAACTTCTTCCCTGGATAATCACAATTTTTGACAGTGTCCAAAGAGTTTGAAGCACACTGGCCCACTAAATAACAAGGAGAGAGAGAGGACACGTTTTATTAATCCAACAAACATTGCAAATACTGTCACGTGACATGTCAAAAACAAGTGAAAGTAACAGTACAATGACTTGGAAAGTAGTGTCAGTCTACGTCAACTAACCAACGTCTCAAAAAAGAAGCGTCTGAAAGTGAATGACTACACAAAATCTCAACCCACAGTAAGGCGTTGTCTCAATTTCCTCACACCTACAAGACCACCACTAATTGCTTACTTACTTCAGCCTAAATAGCTACTT
Source organism: Folsomia inoculata (assembly GCA_034695825.1). Classification (NCBI taxonomy): domain Eukaryota; kingdom Metazoa; phylum Arthropoda; class Collembola; order Entomobryomorpha; family Isotomidae; genus Folsomia; species Folsomia inoculata. Next base: position 984 of record JAQIWQ010001298.1, read on the forward strand.
GAGCTTATCAGTACATCAAACATCTACTTTTCAATATTTTCCATGCATGAATTGAATTCTGCACTTACTTTTTAGTCACTTTTTCTTTGTCGCCCTTGTTTGCGTATATTCCTAGTACCACTACCACCACCATTTCCATGTTCTTCCTAGTGTAAAAAGTTGGCATTCTTTTATATCAAACATTTCATTTGTGCTAAAACTAAAAGAATTGTGCCAAAGAATAGATTTGTCTTCTCATGGATATGTTTTATTATTTAGAAAATGTAGGTGTTGGATCAATGGTTGTTGGAAATGGACTGGTTTTATATTCCTTTCTTTGTGTTCTCTCAACCCCGTGGGTGGGTTGGTTGGCCTGGTTGGTGGGGGCATTTGTTCATTCCAAGATATTCCATACTACCCGACCAACCTGCACGACATGGTCCAGTCCAACCGACGTGGTTCAAGTTGACGTTGTCGTTACAGAAGGAAGGAAATATGCTGCTATACTTTCTCTGGTTAAACATTTACCTCTTGGAATGGAGAAGGACGAGGAGATTTGTTTTGGGACAAATCTGGTCTGGTGTTTCATAACAAAGGGTCGAAATCGGAGTAAAACATGCATAGAGGAACATTGATGGATGGAGCCGATGGAGGCTATTCAGTGCCTTCAGAGGTTGAGCAACAAATATCCCTTCACGAATGTAGTGACCACAGGACGACAGAAAGAAAGAAATGTGGTATGTATTACGGTCATTGTTATATTTGTTTGCGTGACATAATGTCATTACATCACCGATACTATATCGTACAATACCACAAATAGGTATACAAGACATGGCTTTTACAAAGTAGAGATAACATCAATAATTGATCAAATCCACCCAGTTCAACCCAACAATGCAATATACTTATATGCATAATACTTATCAAAAACTGTGTTAAGAAATAATTATCATCACATCATAACAGAAACTGCCCACAAACAATCTCCAAGTTGATCCCAATATTGCAGGTGTGTCCCCAGTCCATTGATCCCACTTGACATTTCGCCATGAATTAATGCAAATTTAATGAATTCCGTCCAGTTTGGTTTTTTTCCAGTCCAGTCGAGTCCAGTGACACTACATACGTTACATACTATGATAGGCTAAACTAAAATTGTTGAATAAATACTTGCTGCTCTGTTTAATTAACCTAATCAACCATGATAACATTAGAGGTTGGTGTATATGTAATTGAAATGTACAAAATATGTTCGAGTCCCTGTTGGATTGTTACCTAATGGACACAGCTTTTAAAGTCAAACCAAGTACATAATATGTAATGATGCAATGGTGCAAAATTGGCAGTGCAAATCACTCCCTGACATGACATGCATGCAAACCAATAATAAGGTCCATTTACATTTCGTAAATACCCACTCCAAACAGGATTTGGTACTTGACTTGTGGATGCATTGCATGGTAGAATTCTACAACATTTTGCAAACTATTTGACGCATTGTTGGTGACTGACACTTATCCAATCCACCAGGGACTGGTCATTTATTTAGTAAAGTTGTTCGTATTCAAACCCAGTAGTACAATATCGTCATAATGACTGATACCCTATAATAGGGTAGAATAATGGCGTCCTTGTCGTTTAAACATTTTGACATGGAGAAGTGGGATAATAGTAAAGCCATAAAGCCAGGATCCTACAAAGTTACATGAAGTAAAGTCAACGATTGCATATTCATCCCATCCCAGCATTGCAAGCAACAACTTTGACTTGCATGGATGAATTGCTAAATATTTGCATGGATAAATATTCCATTTTGCATTGCACTTTATTCACAGATGGATGAATGCACATTACATTCATTACTGCAATGACTTCAATGACTCAACGGAGGGGATACATATTTTTAACATTTTTCTTGGCGTCTTATTAGTCACCAGCACCACTGCTACCATCAATGTCAACCAATGACACGAAGCAGTGAATGACAAAGCATTATATATCGTCTGATGTGGTTTATTATGATGCACACAGACAGTGTCAAGGTTGGTCAACACTGACATGAACCAACACTCACTAGTTTAATAGTGTTAATTTTATTCATCCCCTCCTATCATGTCTGTCTGTAGACGATAATCCCATGATTTATTTTATTACCCTTTCCTTCTGAAAAGTAAACTGCATCATGAGAATCATCATGGACAAAAAATACATCCAGCAAACCACTATACCATTTTTATACCAAGCATTCCTTCATGATAGTTGGTAATATGATGCGATGCTCTTATGTATGTAGTACTACTACGAAATGGAGTAAAATGATACGAAAATGGTCATTTCTTCTTCCTTGGAAAGTTGGTTGGTCATGACCAACTGGTAATTCAGCCAATTACACATTCAGTCAGTCATGGCCTTACTTTTTTGTCTAACCTCCTCATCCTGTGTACTGTGTACCCAACAACCACACCAACCAACCAACCACCACCGACTGACCGAACCACATTGTTCTGGTATGTTCTTCTCTACTGCAATATTTGGTGACGCTAGTTGAGCTCACTTTACATACTGGAATGATTTAACTATGAACAATACAATTAGCATGATAGCAGGGAGGGATAGATGGATAATAATTAAGAACCGGACTGCATAAAGTGTCCTTCTTTTACATCACTCTACCAAACCAAGTTGTTGGCGTGGGTCGGCTTGCGGCTTCAGTCTACTGGGTCCCACCAACCACCATCCTCACTTTAGTTCTGTTTCGGCATCCACTCTTTCAACACATTTCAACACTCTCTCTCATCATCCATTAACTATTATACTCAGCAGCAGCAAAGGTAAGCTCACGTTCAGATAACCATCTTATCATCATACATCAATTCTTTCATAGGTTGTTTCATGAGTTAGCTATTTCCATTTATGAAATTTCTATATTATCGATCGATAGCCCCCATAATAACGTAAGAAATTAGCTCTTTGTCATTCATATACCCTCTAGTCCATTAATAGCATTCTATCGGTCACATCGGATAGATTCCTCCTTTCAATATTTAATCAAAATTGATCCTTGTATTGTCCCAAGTCTTCAATTTCCCATTCTCTCTGTAAATTGGACCGTGGTGGGTGGCAGTAGTGGTATTCGTACTCATACTAGTGTTCCCCATAATTTACTTACTTGTATTCTACTTTATTCCAGAGTATCCTCATCCATCATCAACGATGCCATCCGTGGATTTTTACTACTTGAACATGTCTGCGCCATGTCGAGCTGTCCTCATGGCGGCAAAAGCGGTCGGGGTCACCCTCAACCTTAAACCCACCGACCTTATGGCTGGAGAAACCCGTACACCAGAATTCCTCAAGGTAAGAAATCAACCAACCTCCCAATCTTATCATTCATTCATCATATGACCTGACCTGACTTCCCATTCTAGATGAATCTCCAACATACCGTCCCAACCATGGATGACAACGGCTTCTACCTCAACGAAAGTCGAGCAATGCTTCAATATTTGGCAAACAAGTACGCCAAGGATGACAAGATCTATCCCGCAGACCCCCAGGCACGTGCTGCTGTCGACATGAAACTCTTTTTCGACATGGGATCTCTCTACCAAAAGTTTGGAGATGCTTACGTAAGTCTCCGCCTACATATTCATTCACATTGATGCCACCAATTGATTCATTCATTATCCTTTTTGTATTGCAGTATCCAGCCATCTTTGGGAAGACTACACTGGATGAAGAGAAACTGGAAAAATTTGCTGAAACTCTTGGATTTCTTGAGGAATACTTGACCAAGACCAAGTACGTTGCTGCGGATCATATCACCATCGCCGACTACGCAATAATTTCGTCCCTATCCACTTTCGAAGCTGCGGGTCATGATTTCTCAAAGTTTCCTAAAATTACGGCCTATATTGCTAAACTAAAGGAGGAAATTGATGGATACCAACAACTCAATCAGGAGGGGGCAGATATGTTTGGAGGTTGGGCCAAGAGTTCCCTCGTCAAAGCTTGAACAACTATTTCCAATCATTCAGTATTAAATTACATTAAAAAATGTCAAACAATGCAAAATTTAGTTTACCAATCATATTGTCAACGTATTTCCTCTAAAATGAGCTTCTTGTACCCAATTTAATAACTAGAAAATAAAGCTTCAATACAATTCGATAAATACAATAAACCTTGGAATCAATCTTACAAAGTAATACCATCTCATTTCACCAGACCAGATCATTATAATACCATACCAAACTAATAATTGTTCCCTTAACCTTAATACTTCATTGATAACTATACTAACCCCACCCATGCCCCATACAAAATTAAGTCGTAGCAATAACATTCCGTTTCCTAACCATTTGCACGAACTTGAACGGGTTGAGCATCCCCACAGCAAACAGACCCAGACCAAGCCCTACCCTCCAAGATATTATATCATCCAACGACTTTAGGTCAGATAACGCAGACCCAGCATTGCACGTCAGGAAATTGTAAGGAGCCAGCCCTATGAACAATCTCTTATCAATCCATCAATCCTATCTTAATCTTATCTTATTCAACCTACCCAAAACTACCGAAAAGAAGAAGCTTTTAAGAGGCACCCCCACAATAGGGGAACACATGTTGATCAACCAATTTGGACTCATAGGAAACACACGAATACTGACAAGGAATTTGAACAAGGCCTTATCTTCACGGCTCTTCTCAACCTAAAAACAAACCAATCCCGATTACTTTATTACATATTAGACAACCCTCCCCCCCCCTTACTTACCATTTTCTGAAAATAGGCCACCCTAAGTGGAGCATATCGTATTAAAATCTTCTTCCCAAAAAACTTTGATATTAAAAAACAAGAAGAAGCTCCAAAAGCAGAAAGGACACAGACGAGCGGAAATCCACTGACGACACCAAATAACGCCCCACTCATCAAATTCTATAATCAATCAATCAATATTACAAATTCTTAATGAATTAATTATCTTTGGCGAATAATAAACTTACCAAAAAAACGGAGCCAGGAATGGCAAATGATTGTTTATAAATATAAACAGAACTAAAGAATAATACGGAATAGCTCAATCGTTCCGTGACATATTCTTCAAGAACAGATTTTAATTCCACTAAATGTTTCAAATCTCTTGGCAGATGTAATCGAGGCTACAATACAAACAAGAAATAACATTAAATTAATTATTCACCTAATAAATATTTAAATGAATGCTTACATCTGGTCCACTTAAATGATAGAGAAAGTAAATCCATCCTGTACTCAAAAGAACGATACTCAAAAGGGCAATGCTACCCTTCACAACCATCACATTAATAAACCAACCACACCCACCACCACCTCAACAATACTACACTACTACAACATTCTTTTATTCACCTCATTAAATTAATCACAACAACACCAAACACCAATTAATTAACGGAACCGACTTTTTAGTAAATATGAAATACCAGGAAATGACAGTTCAATAACAAACCCGCTCTCTACTATGACTGAATGAATACTACTAACTACTAATCCTACTACATAATGCATTCATTTATTACCTTTAAATAATACCTCACAACCTATTTACAACCAACAATGTTTGTTTTTCTATTTAAACAAAAAAATACACATGTGAATGAATAAAATATCCATCATGAATTATTACATAAACAAAAAAAGCTACAACATTGCATGAATGCAACTATTGATTAGGTTGGGGGTCATGGGTTATTTAAGGGATGATATTAACGGGTGCAGAGACCTTTCCAACCGACTCGGACTCTGTCCATTCTCCATCCAAATCAAAATAATAGACACCCCCACCAACTGACCCTGCAACTAGGGATTTTTGAGGATGTGATGATATACTCGTCACTGGATGAATGTTGGACTCGTTAACAGCACAAACTCCATGAATCTTTTCACTTATCAAATCCCACACAAATATCTTCCCCCTAGGTGAGGCTGCAAGGACATAACGGTCACTAAAGTCAAACGCCACCTACGGTCATAAAATAACATGAACTATTAATCCAACATTCACTTGCAATAATTCCCTTGACCTCCATGACCTACCTCAATCTTATAATCCTTATATCTCACATCTGAATGCCCCTTATAAGTCGCCAACAATTCTCCATTGTCCTTATCCAACAATTTTACAGTTTCATCCGCTACAGAGACAAGATGGGAGGCCATATCACGACTAATGGCGACAGATGTTACAGCTTCATTCAAGGCATCTATACTCATTTTCCCTTGGCGTAAATCATACAATCGAATATAACCATCTGCAGATCCAATGAGGATGGAATGATTAGTTAAAGAGATGGATGTGATGGTATCCGTAGCCTCGTCCAGTGACTGTATCTCCCTCTGCTGTGATCGTCCTGCCTTAACGTCCCACAGTTTTACAGAATTGTCCTGAGACCTACAAATAAATTCTACATTGGCTTGGCGTTACCACAGGACATGTAAAATTAATACCCACCCTGAAACAATGATTGTGGAATTTTCATTAAACTGGAGGGCTGTAACTGATCCATTATGACCTCGCCATCTCCTAACAAGACGAGATCCTGCGACATCCCAAAGGAAGACATTTTTATCTACGCCACCAGAAGCGAGCTGAGAATTGTCGCAGGAACCGCGAACATCCAAAACGTCCCCGGAATGACCTTGATAAGTACTCAACAAATTGTATTTTGTACAACTCCACAATTTTATGGTACGGTCTGCTCCACATGTTAACATGAATTCACCATCAACTACAAGGAATACACGGTCATCACCATCAGAGGTCAGGTCACAAATAAATCAAACATTTAATAAATACTCACCATTGTATCGGACAGCACGAAGGGCTCCTTGTTTACAATTTGGGATGAGTGCAAAAGGACTGCAGACAAATGTTTTGGACGACTCCATCATGACCTGACCTGCTGATCTTTAATTAACTAACCCAATTATAAATTCAAATTAAGTCTGTCTCACTATCTATACCGGTTGGATTAATTTAAAGTCCACATGCATCCTGTTCCCACTACTGGAAATAATTTAATGGGGCTAAAAAGTCCAACTTTCTCTTCTAAAAACTTTTATTCCCTAGCAGAATGCAGGATAAATATATATATATTAATATTTAAATACAAAGGGATTCTGCATATTATTGAATTACTTTATTCTACATTAATTAATTTTATTTTAACATTAAGAGTAGTATGAATAGAGTAGACAAGTTCAGGTAACAGTCTAGTCCAGTCAGCATAACAGCAGTACATCAAGTATAATCATAAATAGACATAGCCAAATGCTTTAATAAATCAATTAATAAGTTAATTATGAAGGACCAGTTCAACTACTTACATCTCTCTCTCTCTCATTAATCATTTAATCATTAGTTTAGCAAAATATTCATCGGTTCAGTTCTAAGTTTTTAATTAGTAAAAACGACGACTGAATTTACTGACGACCAAATTCAGGAACATTTCCACTCCCAAAGTTAAACGTTGATGGCACCGCTTGGGGACGAAATTCAAATCCTAATACAAATCATTTAAAAACGTTAAAATTCAATAAAATGTCGAGTCATTTTATTAATTTCAAACCTCCACGTTTAAGGATTTCTTTGCTCTGTGCAGCTGCCTTTCGTTGGTCAGCCAGGGTAAATATTTCTTGCATAGATTTTCGCTGATCTTCATTCAAATTAGTCGTCAACAAATTGTACCATTCCGGCTCGCGTTGTTGTAATGCTACAAAACAAAAGACACATTGACATATCTAATTTATATTTATCTCATCCCCCTCTCGAAATTGCATTAATTACCAAGTAAAACTTCTTTAAAAATGATATATTCATCCACATCAGTTTCTTCATCATCTAATGGTGTAGCATAGCATTCTAATGGCGTTTCTTCACCGTCCGAATAGTCATCGTCATCATCGTCGTCATCATCATCCTATTTGGTTGTTTAAGGGTACAGCAAAAATTAGTAAAACGATTTTAAGATTAAATTCAATAAATTAAACAAACATACGTCTTGAATTTCTGTGCTCATTGGGAAAGGGGTTTTAGCTTTGCTAACTTTTTCCTCCAGAGTTTCCAAATACTCGGCTGATTCTTCGTCAATGTCATCCTCGTTGTCACTCAGGGCTTCTACAATTTCAAATAGTAATATAGTGAAGAATAATGTACAACATATTGCAAAAATACAATACCTTCGACTTCACAGTCTTCGTCTTCCTCTTCTTCTTCAGAGTCAGATTCTGCATTTTCGGCAGCTTTAGCTAGGAATAATTAGTCATTTAATTTAACTAAAAATACAACAGTAGTCCTTCTGACTTACCAGCATAGGCCCGCTTAAGTCCTTCAAATAACAATATCAAAGAAGGCAACACTTCTTTGGAGCATTCTTGGAGTGCCATAGGTTTATTTGGACTCTGCAGTTACAAATTTCACATTCTGTAACAATTTTCATTTAAATATTTCATGATATCCAATATTCTCACCTGGATAAGCGCACAAAGTCCTAACACACATATCTTGCGGTCATGAAGTCCCAAAAAACAATCTGTATCTTGGATCCATTGCTTCACAAATGCATCCATACCACTCACCACAGATTGAGTGAGGCTAAGATCATGATACAAGGAAGCTACCACCACCTAAAACAAACCAGTAATTATAAAAAAACCTCAAAACTAAATAACTAATTTGTTAATTAACGAATCTTTACTTGAAGACACATGGTTCTCAATTCTGACGTTTTAATGGGCCGATTAAGACGTTCCAGAGCCAATTGGAGAAGACTTGGTATCACATTTTGAATCTTGTTACGACATTGAAGAATCAGCACTTCGATAAGTTTCGCAGCATGACTTTCAGCATCTTCTCCAACATCAGCATCATCCAATAGCACCTTTTTTATGATGGAACAAACTGCAATCAGTCTATTTGGATCAGATAGAAAGGCATCCGTGTCCACCGTAATGTAATTATGAAGTGTAGGCATCATCTCTACAAAATAGTCTGTTCCGTCTCTCTCTATCACACTATAATAAAAATAAAAATACTGTAACATGTCCCTTTCATTAAAAAATACCATCTACTCTACACTTACCGATATAATCCTTCAAAAACTTGCCACATAGCTGGTGAGATTTGTTTCTCTGTCAGAGATGCAATAAGAGAAAATGCTTCTTCATAAAATTCCATGATGGACTTTTCCAATATCAGCATCACAACTTGAAGCAGAATGGGTTCCAATTTCAGACAAACTTCAGGTTGTTCTTCCATCACTACGAGCACTGTTTCCATTGTGTTAAGTAGACCCATTGCCACAATCGTCTTTTCACCTAGGTTCAAATACATTACAACGTTTAATTTATTTCCTTAACTCTCACGAATGAATCCTAATTTTTTCTTACTATCGTCCATGCTGGCAGCAGATTCCATAATTTGCTGGAAAGTAGATGCCAAATGGACACAAATATCTTGAGCAATAGGAGCAACATCTTCAACAAAGGCGCAAACAATCTTTTGAAGCACATTTGTAAGATCATCATTCTCTGTCGATCTCAGCATTTGGAGCAGCTCCAACGTTAGTGGACGGATTTGTGGTTGGATCAAGGCATGCGTTCGATGTTGGTCTTGAATAAAGGCTTCCAGACCAAATGCTGCTTCAACTTTTACAGGCAGTTCTTCCTCCTTTGTTAACACTGCCTTTATCAACAGCCTCAAACATTCCGTAAGAACTTCTTCTCGAGAAAACTTTAGACTTGAGAGACGTTGCATTAACCAAGCGGCACGAGCTCTGTAAGTAACAATACATCAATTTATTAAGATCTCTTAAAAAACTCACTACTGACTGGACTCACCTAATGAATGGAAATGGCGCATCCATGGAAGGGAACACAAATCTTATAATCACATCATCAAATGCATCCTTATATTGATCCTTCTTGAGCAGAATATCCGCAATAGCTCCGACCATATGAAGAGCACCATCCTTTTGTTGGGGAGTTGAATTTGGCTCATTAAGAACTTGAGTAACAAGACCTATACACTTTGGAAGAACTCCTTTCCTCTTTTTACACATGCAATTCAATAATTGCTCCCCACAATTTACGGCAGAATCTTCTTCTAAACTTTCACCATATTTTGCACGAATATATTCTACAGGATCTTCCTTCCAGAGTCGTTCATCACTATCAGAGTGACACATTAGAGGGAAAATCACTTCGCTCAGCATTGTGTTGGTGTGGGGTTTCATATACTTCCAAGAATGAGCATGACTCACGGCATTCTAGTCAAAGTTCAACCCAATTAGTTGCCTCAACCACACTA
>JAQIWQ010001299.1:0-11312 GCA_034695825.1 Folsomia inoculata
TTAGTATGTAAAGTAATGCATTCGATTGTTTAGGTGATGATGTCCCAGGAATGCTTGATTACATGATTTGGCCCTGGGTGGAAAGGTATCCTGCTTTTGAGTCTGTGATTCCTGTCAAATATTTGAAGGATTTCCAAAGCCTGACTGATAATATGCCAAATCTTGTAAGTTTTTCTATTAAAATTAAACACGAATTATGAATAACCAATCACGTCGACGATTATAATGTTTTTCCAGATGCGATGGCAATCAGACATGATGGAAGATTTCGCAGTAAAGGAATTCGTTTTGCCGATAGAAGTTCACAAGGAATTTATTCAAAGCCTGTTATCAGGGTCTCCCAATTATGATATTTTAAGTGTAAAACGTTAGTTTTAACATTCCATATTTACAAAGAAAATAGAAAGTATGCCAATGGTTTCGGATGAGCATATACGTAATTCGAGTTTTACATGACAAATCCAAAAAGGGCAGCTTTTGGGCGTTTCGCAACCCACTCTTTAATTTCTGGAATGGAAAAAACGTTGGACATTTGCTTTTTCAATGCAGGAAATTTATCTACAAGATTGGGATCAACAGTGTCGGTCCAGATTTCGAGGAAATTTGCCAACCAAAAATCAGCCCACGAGACTTTTGTTCCGACAATCCAGTTTCCTCCATTCTTCTTCACGATATCGTTAAATTTGGTCAAGAAATGGGGGAAAATGTTTTCAATGAGGTCCTTTTTGATGGCTTCTTGTTTTTCCACATCTTGTTCCAAGTAGAATGGAGCCCACTCTGAAATTCAGCATTGCATCATTAGTTCTTGACTCCACTGCATAACAGATACACCTTTACAATTCAAATTCTATACTAACTTGTTCGACAATCCTGAATGTGAAGGACAATTTCCAAGCACCGAGCTTCATCAACGGGATCACTTGGAACGAGGTTAAATCGCTTGGCCAAAAATTCGCTGATTGCTAAAAAAAAATTACCATGCAATGATTGATTCCTAGGGGAAACCCAGGGCGAAAGCCCCGTGCATTTTGTCAAAATGGTGGAGGGAAAGTAATACTTTCATAAAAGTATTGAGGTTATTTTGCCAAAACAGGCCGACCATTGTACCCAGGAAGGATTTGAAGCAGAAAGGATGTATGAGGAGAAAGAAGATGCAAGTTTGATAGAAAATTGGATCACGGATGCCACCCACTGGAAATAGTGTAAAGCCCAAAATGACCCGACCCCAACCCCTGCGCAATTTCACGACCTGCGTACACACCCCATTGTAGGTCTCAGTAGACTCTGACCTTTGCGCCAGGGAGCTCCAAGATAGACCTGAGCTAGGGTCATTTCGGAAGAGTGGATTAGCAACCCACTATAAAAAGCGTGCATGGGTCTGCATAAGGAGAGGGGCCCTCGTTGCACTGCCTTGGACAACACTCCTGCATTAGCTGAGTGGCTGACGTGTCCTTAATACTTACATACAGATTGACTCATCTCCTGTCCATCATCGAAAGTTAGAATCGGAAGTTGACCCCAAAGAAGCGCTACACAATCGATATTACAAAAACTTGACCTTGACCTACTTGACAATTATGACATACTAGATTTCTTCTCAGGCCAGTTCGCAGCTTCAATCCGATCATCTTCAAACGGTTGTTTGGCATACGTCAAGATCATTCGAATGGGCTCCCCCAAAACCTTCACATTGAAATATGTCACCTTGTATCCGCCCATATTGTTGATTGGAATTACGCTACTATACCAAAATTAATTTCATCATAATATATTATGCAAAGACAAAATTATTTACTACCCTTACGTGATAAGAAAACTTGATAAACTTGACGGCGTTTTACTGATAAATGCTGCAAGCAACGATCCAGGATCACCTCCACGTAGTCAGTAAACTAAAGCCGAGAATTTCAACTACATATATTCACTATTCAGCTTGCAAGCTTAAAAGATATGAATAATCAAATAATGTAAAAACATTGCTGGTCAATCGAAAAGTCCATCCATGCATATGTACTTGTGGAACCATGCTAGATGCTAGATCTACCTAGCCCAGAATTGAATATAAAAAATGTGGGTAGACATTTACATGAACGCGAACGAAACCGAAGTTTTGATAGGAAATGTACATATCTCCTTGCATTACATAATGTGAGGCTTGTGGGGTAGTGGTAGCATCACTGGTGTCTTTGTCAAGGTAAACCATTTCTTTTGGTTTACATTCTAAACTGGTATGGATATGTGTTAACCGGTTTCAATCTTTCTTATTTCCATCAGTTTTTCATACCACACAAATTAAGTGAAGGATAAATTGTCCTGGTTCTGGTTGTTCTGTGGCTGGTGCCATGCCATACCAAGGTCATTTTACTTTAATGCTACGAAAAAGTAGAAATGGTTAAAAAATGATTAAAATGAATGTGCATGACGCGAACCATTATTGTTTATGCTTTTCATGATACATTTAAAATTACCTTGTATTGTTTACGAATAATGGTATAATGTGTATAATATGGTTTCTGAACTATTTATGCCTGATGAAGGTGACGGAGAGACACCGAAAGCTAGCAGTAGTTACTAAATAAATCAACTTATTTTCTCTTAATAAACCGCAGAAATGCCAATTCAATCGTATAATATGTAATTAATACTTACTTTGAAATAAATGTTTTGTACAAAAGACGGAAATTTTTCAACCCATACTAGGACCGAGTGTAAGAATGAGATTTGTTCCCCTTCATAGCATACATATAGTTATCTCGAACATTCATCATGATAAGACGGAATATGTACTGATAATGCCCTTCATACACTTCATCATTTTGTGAACAAAATAAACATCACGCTTTAATAATGAACTTTGAGCATTACGTCATTTATCAAAGAAGCAATAGAAAATTTATGAAATCATGCTCACGATGCGTGGTTTTCGGCAGAATAAATGTAGAGGAATCGACAGACTTTCACCAGTTAGTATATAGTCAACCGGGACAAAGGGAACGTGCTACTGTCTGCTCTTTCGGAGCTGCAGATATTTCTTCGGGACAATAAGGATCGATAATTAGGAGGTGGGAATGCAGTAGTTGCACTGCATTGAATCAAGAAGAAACAACAAGATCTTCTTTCTAACAATTTGTTACATTTCTTGAAATTATCTAATTGCACTACATACAACCGCTCGTGTGTCTTCCACAATGAATTCAAAACATCTAGCAAGAGGTATGACATTCTATATGATTGTAGATTGTAGAGTGCATTTGTACAAGCAACGCTGCTTATTGTTAGTTTATTGTATTTTACGCGTAATAATTTTGAGGATTTCATCAAATTGTTATACAAACAATTATTCATTGTTCCTTTATACGAAAGATGGGAAACAAGTAGTAATTCAAACCAGTTTTCATCTCTTAAATTAATTCCGTCCTAGCATATTCAATTATGTCTGGTTAAGTAAAACGTATGATGCATACATCCTATAATGAATGATGATTTCATTAGTAACAATACTTTTTACTGGATTTTCTAGGATCACCATGTCCTCCACCACCAAAAGACAAAACGCTACGAATTTACAACATGAGATTTTGCCCATACGCCCAACGAGCTGTGTTGGTCGCAATCGCTAAAGGCATACCGTACGTATGCTAATTCGAATGTCTTTTTTTTTCATTCAAAATGAACAAAATTTGTCAATAATAAATTATTAGGCATGAAATCGTCAACTGCAATTTAGCAGATAAACCAGAATGGATTTTTGAAAAGAATCCAGGTGGTAAGGTGCCAGTTCTGGAAGATGGAGATAAAATTTTGTACGAAAGCTTGGTCGTGTGTGATTATTTGGACGAAATTTATCCAAATCGTCCTTTAAATTCAAAAGATGCTTTTCAAAAGGCACTGGACAGGTTGGTGATTGAAGAGTTTAACAAGGTAGAAAATCATTGGTTAAGAGATGCACTATATAGCTAATAAGATGGAAAAGAAAATACAGTATTTTTAATAATCTACTTCAGGTCATTACATTATTCTACAAAATGGCTGTCGGGGTGAAACAAGGTGATGCTACGGCTTTGAAGGCAAGTATCGTTGAATTTCAAAAAGGACTTGTGCCCATCGAACAAGACTTGGAAAAACGAGGCACAACTTTCTTTGCAGGTCCTATATGTGTTGGTTGACTATACGAGCAAACTTTAGTGGCCGTAATAATCTATCCAATGGTTCTAATTAGTTGGTGGTTAATTATTACAAACAGGGAACGATGCTCCAGGAATGGTTGATTACATGATTTGGCCATGGGTTGAGCGAGTGCCAGTAATTAAGTTATCAACTGCAGCAGATGGTTTCGATTTCGAAGGAGCCAAGAGGGATAACCCACGACTGGTAATTTTTTTATACATACATATACTACATGAAATAAGTATAATAACAAGGTATGAACAAGCATTGGTTACATTACAGGAAGCGTGGCGTAAGGCGATGAAAGAAGACGACGCAGTGAAGAAATATAATATATCTCCAGAGATTCACAAGAAATTCATTGACAGCCACTTGGCAGGGAAAGCCGAATATGATCTGCTGTTACAATAAAAAATCAATTGGAGATTTCCCTATATTTTGAAAGTACTCAGAACTTTAAGCTAACCAAATATTATCAATTGCGAAAATAATATAGCGCATATTATTCATCATCGCTGCTTTCATTTGCCCATGTACCCATACTAATGTCCATGATTCCTTTTTCGTCAGACCAATTTCGGAGTAGAGATATATTATGAGGATTTTGAATGGAGTGATCTATTGATATATTGACTATTGAAATATTGGCTTCCACATCAGGATCAGGATGGGGGGCATCTATGAGCAAACACATAAACGAAAATAATTAATTGATTCAAGCGCTGGATTTCTATTATATCGGACCTCGAGTTTGTGGCTGCGCTTGTAGGAAATTTATTATTCGAGGGGTATATCCAGTTTTCAAGTCAAACTCCGACTTCTTTGACGGAGTGAAAAGTAATGAACGACGTAACGGAGGAACATTAAGTTCGGACAGAATACTCCAATCTACGTCCTGGTTATTTGATTTCGTTTGACTAAGCAGCATATGATGATCACAGTCTAATAAATTTATGGAAATTGCAGTTCTCTTGGCTTCAAGTGACTTGCGACAGATCTTTTGACGTTTAAATTGCATATCCAACTTCTTGAATTTTAAGAGTAAATCTTCCGGTACTTTCTGTTTCAATCGTTCATCATCCAAAATTTTCTGGGTTATGTCCTTTATGGTATCAATGAAATCTCCAATATTAAATGGTTTGGTTGAGGATGTTGTCTATTTATCAGAAAACATATACTGAATCCTACTAATCAAAACAGTGCCAACCCCAAACAAATTACTTACAATGTACAACTTTCCAATATCCAGCATACGTGGCTTGGGCTTGGGCGTTTTTAATCCAATGACGTTTTTAATCCAATACCAAACGCTTTTGTACTTGTCACACAAGTTTTCCAGTGCTTGAGCCTCATTAGCAATACTTTTCAACTGGGTTATCAAATCACAGTCTACATCTAAGGAATAAAATAAAAGCATTTGTATTTAAAAATGGCATTTGCAAGTAGTAGGTGATTTGAATAAGCAATAATTGGCGTAGTCGTAAACAAAAATTACCTTTTAAGTCCGCTCCAAAATTTTCCTCCTTGGGAGAAAACAACCGTCGCAATGTGTCGATGTAGTAAGAAGCCGTCGTGACTTCTAAAATATCTACCATCGGATCTAAATTTACATTCAGAGATCTTTTTTTATGTGCAACGTCCATCTGAATTGATTTCTGCTCTATTTCGATTTCAAAAGCACGTTTGCGTGAAAGCGATTTTCTAAAATTCGTACATAAGTAGTATTCGTTTAGAATTTATACTAAATTGAACTGGAAAACGGAGTAATACTTACTCATATCTCTTCCGTGCATTTATGACATCTTTTAACATTTGTTTCCGTATTTTGGTAGTATCTTGCACCAAAATTCTCGTTTGTTTCATAAGAACTAATATCTGTTGGGATAGTATCGACGAGTTATGGAAGAATTTTGGCTTCTTGTAGACTGGAGCACATTCTAAAATAGAAAAAATACTAAGAACAGGAATAATAATAAAATCAAGATTAATTACCCTTTGGTAATGTACTAGTGCTCATGACACAGTGCATCACAAGATTGACAAAACATTCTATCAACTGTATAAAACGATCTCCACCTGGGTTGACCAGTAAAAATCCCAGCGCCTCTAATTTAACTTCCTCGAAGAACTGTGGATGGTTCTGTGAATTACAAAACAATGAAAACATAACAACTATCGTATTATGAAACTATTTATTTGTTGAACTCACCGAAATTATTTCTTTCAACCAGACTGAAACTACTCGACGAAATAGGCTATCAACTTTCTTATCATAAATAGGCCAAACATCTCGGAATCGAATTTGAGATTCTCTATAATCAAAACATTGACACAGGAGATAAAGAACATGACAGCTTGCCTCGGTGTTTTGTACAGAAAAACAATCCTAACAATGAAACATTTATTTGCTTATTTTCTGACTACGGAAATAAAAACGAAAATCGTACCATTGTAAAATCATTCACTTTCAAAGAGCCCTTCTTATCGTCGCGACCGTCGATGTCCAACATTTCTTCGATTTGACAAAGTCGCAACATCTGAAGCAATCTTAAATTATTATTTAAACTGACCCTAAAGCTGAGAGTATCCATTGCGAAATCTTCGCACAATCCTATTTTACACATCTTCACATCCTGTAAGACAATAATTGAAATGTTACATGTAACCTGTGACTCGACTCTGGATTTGTATGTATTGATTAGTAGTTATTTAGAGATAAAAAAATGAGTGGTGTGGGCCTACAACTTTACTTACTCCACTGTGCCCTTGATACAAATTATTTAAAGTCTGTAAGATGTAAAGTGAAAAAAGATAACGTGATTGTTGATATGATAGACTTTGAGAAAGATTGGGTTGGGTTGTTATAAATCTGACTATAACTGAAATAAAGTGAGTAAATTACTTTTTAAGGGAAATAAGCCAATAAACATTTTAATAATTTGATTAATCAATCAAAATAGAATTAATGACCTTCTTAATTTATCTACTTTTGACTTACAAGTTGTAAGTTACAACAGAAGAGAGTATAGTACTGTACACACCGTTGAACGTATCAGATCGGACGTTTATCAGTATATCTCTAATTCTATGGATCGGACCCACTTGCACCTTCTTCTTCCTAACTTCTCTGTCAAACTGAAAATTGTGTGATGATTGATGAGAGAGAAGATTATGAAGACGAGACAATATAAACATAGCTCTACAACAAGTCGTTGACCGCATCCCGCGCCCGCTCTTTCTCACTCTTTCTTGTGTTGGGTCAGGTAGGGGCAGGGTGAGTGGATCAGAAACCAATCAGTCAATGGATGGACCATTCCATTCCATCCATTCCATACTTTCCTGAAAATGATTAAAAAATACAAACAACAAATGAAATGTGATGAATAATTGTTCGATTATTAGATGCAAAAGACATCAATTTTGCATATTATCGTATATTGAATTGCACTTTGTACAATTTTGGCTTCATTCTCATTTTGTGAATAGAACAGGATGATTAAAAAACTTGGGATAAAGATAAGGTGACAATGTGATGCATAAATGAGGTGAGATGAATGATTTATTATACAGCTAATCATCATCGTCACCAATTTTATAACACTGATTATTTGCGAAAGTGTCGCAGTAAATAATAGACTTTGTTTTACGATAAATACATAGCCTTTTATGGAAAGATGTCATTTTAGGGTAAAACGTTTAATTTTGGCATTTTCTAACAGTGTGGACAACATATAAATTATATTAATATTAATAACGCAAAAATCCAATGTATGGGTGGGTAGGATGAGCTGTACAAACTGTAAGAAAATTTTGTAAAATCCGTCTCAGTTTGTTAATTGTTTCATGTATGTCATGCCACGTGCCATTGTAGAATGTTCAAGTATCTACTTTCATTTGGATAAATCATGTGCGCAATATAATACAGGTGAACATAATTTGCAGTGTTGCATATTCACTCAAGTAAATCTATTGGATTTTGCATCATGTTTTCCATTTATTCCATAATAATTATGTTATGTTATGGCATAGAACATTTAGATACATATTCATCAAATGTTATGAAATGGGGTGGGGGTGGGGTGGGGGTGGATTTATCACAACTCTTTAATAATGGGAAAATACCGTGTGCAAAATTTTTTGATTGGTTTTCCCATTTTCAATTGAAGTGATAGTGATAGGAATTATAGGAACGAATTGATTGATTTGTTTATCATGTGCAATGTATCATAATGAATCCCCTTGGTCTGGTGTATAAAGACCAAACTCCAACTTTTCAATTTTCATCGTCATTAAACCTTAATTTCAGTTTGGCTTGCTTATTTGCTTGTATGATATGATGATCTGATAGCGGGCACTGGATACATTATTGGCAAATTATGAAATCAATTAGGTGCCGAATGAGAGAGGACAAAGACAATCTGTCAGATAGATGACATTGGATTATGTACACCATGGCTGGTTGATATCTTCTCGAGGCTTATATAAAAAGATGCTGCATGATTTTCCAACTCACATTTCCCTGCTTTTTCAAAGTCTGCTTTGTCATTATCAATCATGAAGCTGTTCCTGGCCCTTGTCATATGCTTGTTAAATTAAGGATAAAGGATATCTAAGGTAAAATTTATTTAAAGAAATCTAGTTTCACTTTCGAAATGAGGGATACCGGAACTTATGGTTTTGTCCTCTCTCCTGCCCCAATCACCCCCAGTTGCTTGGAGTTCCAGGATGGATTTGTTGTAATCCTTCAACGACTTGCTGCTGAGTTGTCCCAGAAGAAGAAGTAAATGCATTACTCTGTTCTGTTGTTTACATAACTTTTAATTCGAACGAAACCGTCATACATAAAATCTACATGTATGTATAAAAATATCAATTATCACAAGAAGGCATGACGAGTTAACGGTTAAACATAACAAATTGCAAATATATCATCGATCAAGGTAGCAGTTTCACTTACTGCTATAATGGCACATGTTTTAGTGAAAACTTTTGATTCTATCTTTCTATTCTATTATCGTCAAAGTTTTCAACTAACCAATCTGGTTCTCGGCCAACGTAGTACTGATTACTTTTCTGTCCTTTGCATCCTTTTCTGGTAGCATTCGCAACTTTGCTAATTTGCTGGTTCATCACTTTAATCGTTTCGTCATCTCCCAAAAAATCATCCGAACAAATGTGTAGATAAACAAGTTCATCCATATTCCACAAGATTCTGTTCAACGCCATTTCAGTGATTCCAAATGGGGCATCTGCGCAGCGAAGGCGACCAAGTGGATCACCACACGAGTACAAGTACAGAATTTCCAATTTGGGTAGGTATCCCGGAATACCTTCCAACTCTCGGGCAGAGATTAAAAGTTGCTCCAAGACAAGTACCTACGCCCAACAAATATTATAAAGATGTGTGTTTTACGTTTTTTTCTTCTTTCTTTAGTACCTTTAAATTCTTACAACCCTTCATCAATGGGAACCGTGCCAAGTGTTGTCCCCAAATCCCATCATACGTAAGCTCCAGTCGTTGCAAGTTCACAAGACTCCCAAAGAAGGCACAGGACAATGATTGATATTCACTCATGTTCCAATACAGCGTTAGATTTTGAATACTGGATGGGAGATTGGCGAAAAATTCCTGCGTTCTGTTGTACCACAAAGCCCCCACGTTAAGATTCTGCAAAAAAAGACAATCCCAGCTCTCAATCTCAACCTTCTCACACCTTCCGCGTCACCATTGGTTGGTAATAGCTGGTTTGGTTCATTATAAGCACTCACCTCAATTTGTTTCTGTGAGGAAATGAAGACTGCCCAAAAGTTGCTATCCCCGTCGATGTCGTTCCCAAAAAATGTGAGATGAAGCTGTTGTAGATTTGTCACTAAACGGTCATGCATCTTGAGCCCTTGAGATTTGAGCACACTACTTTCTCCTATTAACAGCTTCCTGAGGCTTCCACGATACTTAAAGAATATTATTTATTAATCCCCCAGTCATTACTTATCATCATTAACGATTGATCAAGTTTACCCGTGTAAGTAATTTACAACATATACCTTTTCCAAGAACTCTATTAAAGCTGTATATTTCCAATCGTGGTTGGGTGAGGCTTTTCCCTGTTCAACATCACCATCCAGAACCAACTCCAGGATGTTTGGGCACCAAATATTGGACAGAAAATCACGCGTATTCTTTGCCACTGCGATCTGATGATGTTGAACGTCAACTGGGTAGTCGGTTTCCCCATGGAATGCAGAATTTAACACGAGTCTCTCCAACATTGGCAGGTACATGGATTGTTTCAGACTGAGTCGTTGGAGTAAAGTTTCTCCTCCAACAATTAACGTCGTCATATTTTGATAATTCATTACTTCTTTAATAAAGAGTTTGCAATGGACTGGGCCAGTTAGCACCATTTTCTCCAAAACATGCGAATTTCTCTGCAAGAAGATAAGAACAATATAATGTTAGGATGAGATAATTCATGTTCACAGCTAATATCCTATATTATTAAAAATAATATTATCTTTAACATGCTTTATATCGTTTTTTACCGGATTGCATAACGCTTTCTTTGCTCCAGCTTTAGTAGCACTCTTGATGATTACTTCCTTCTTGATCACATTCTTGACAAAAGCAGGGTTTCCTTGAATTCGATCATCCAAAACGACTCCGAGCCCAACTAAGTTATCAATTAAATTGCACCAAGCGTTACAAGTCAATCTTGCTGACCGTAGATCAGACAAATCCAGATGCAGAAAAATGATCTTTAGCATCTGAAATTAAAAGGCAATATTTGAGACTATAAGTAAACTAAATACGTTAAATTTTCATTCTACACTTGATACTATTAAAAAACAAACTTACTTCAGGTGGTAAGCAGTCCATCGTAAATTCCTCCTTGGTGTAGACAGTGCAACACTTGAACTCATTTTGGCCAACTTCAGGGTTCATGTTGGATTTTTTGGTTGGATTCCTCCAGGCCGCGATCAAAGCTGAAAATTACGAAGGAAAAATGTATAATGTGCTATTTCCAAACCTACATTTTACACTTCTACTCTATACTGTGCTTATAGGTTGATATTATTACTCCAATTAAGTTGCAACTTCTTTTTCAAATTAAAAAGGCTTACCTCGTATAAAATCTGACATTAGT
>JAQIWQ010001300.1:0-11307 GCA_034695825.1 Folsomia inoculata
TGGTCTGGTTTTGCCTTTAAATTAGGAATTTCCATGCAATAAATTGCGATATATTGTCTCATTTGACAAAACGTGGAGGATATTTTCGTTTCCATTTAAGCGATTCTTGGTGTTGTGGAAGCTCGTTAGTTTAGTTGGTGAGTTTGGGGCTTTCTGACTGACGCAAAGTACGAATATCTGGAGAGCGTTGAAAGGTTAATTGTTCCATAAAACATCAGGGGTGAATGTGAAGCCATTTACGATTCACAAATTGCAAATTCGTGCCAAAAATTCAGAATCAGACAAACTGCGGAAGGCTAATACTTGATGTTTTCAAAATATGTTGGGTAGGATGCCTTTGCATTTCATGAAAGGAAGAGGACATTTTTCTTTAAAATTTATTTTTTACAAAACTTTTTCAGTTTAATTTTAATTGCTAGGTCGTGTAATGAAAATTTTAAGTTCAGACTGTTAAAAACTACTATGCTCGATAAATTTACGAAACAGGATTTAGTTAAATTTTCAAAAAACACAAGACCAAGTTTTCTTTCTACATAATTTGTGACGGAACAAAATAGTGAAACCACACCAAAACACTGTATTCTGTAAAATGTAGCCATGTTAGTTTTTCTCGTAACTCTTGTTACACTACAATTTGGCATAAGGACACGTAACATTTGTCCATTTTGGCGTGAGTAGTGAATGGAAAAAATCAGAGAATCAGAAGCAAACAGTGAAAAGGTCGTAAAAGTAGAGAAGTTGAAATCATAAAATTGCAAATGAGTTTGTCACAATGGGAATTTGTTGCAAAACAGGACGATCCGATGTCTCAGTTTCCACTCAAATCCAGTCCAGTTTCCCTAAAGTTAGGTTTGGTTACTTTATTAGTGTTTTATTCAAGAAAGGTTGCCTGTTTGTACTCTATTCTCATTTCATTACAATTTCAAGACTTTAAAATCTACTGGTTGGGTTGTATTGGTCAACTGTTCTTTGCACGGTAGGAAAGAGTAGAGTTAATTTAATAAAAACTTTTAAAACGGAAGTAAAAGTTGTATTAATTGCAAGTTGAAAGACTACAACTTTTGACTTTTGAAAAGGCAATAAAGTCAAGAGTAGAAAAGTATTAAAGCTCACAGAAAAGTGGGTCCTTCTTGTCTCTGTAACCCGCATGATAGGAAATTAAAAGTTCCATCTGTGTCTTAAGAGGAACCGTTGAACATTAAGAGGATTGGTTTCTCACATCTTGACTTGGCAATATCTGTCTCTTGTGAAAATTGTTTAAAGTCCAATATACGAATGTAATTTTACTCAAACTTGTCCACAAACAATACAAGAATCTGGCTATGCTTTTATACAAGTTGCAAACTTACAAAAAGATATCAAATGACGTATTTTTACATGTTCTATGTAATAATTCATAAGAATATATACTCGGAAAGAGTGAAAGCATTTTGGAAATTCATCACGTCCTCTCTGTTGACTCTGCAACTCATCCACCCACTCATGATAATGTAATTATTTAATCGTCTGCTTTATACAAACAAAGCCAATTAGTCTAATAATTTAATATTAACTTGTAAATTAGTTTGCCAGAAGCAGCATCTTATGTTGACCTTTTCTAGATACGAAAACATTTTACCCTTTAAATTGAATTTTGAAAGTTTAAAAAATAATATGACAAAAAGAAAGCGAAAGTTGAGAGAGAAAACCATCCGTTCCGTCTAGTCTTCTGAAGTCAACAATTATACTATAGGAAAGTAAAATTCTTGCTGAAAGAAGTCATGTTTTACTCGACGGAGGGAAAAGAGTTAGTTGATAATTATTCGTCACGCTCTAAGTAATTAATTATGGAGCAAGTAAGTAAGTAGTGTGAGATAAGAAGAAAAGTGGGGAGCTCTTTTTTATTTCCCGGAGCGAAATGAGGAAATGCCCGCATAGATAATATTCCATTATTTCCACTCTACCCGTTAAAGTATACTATAAAGAGAAAGAGGCAACCGGCTGTGAACAGATTTCTTTAGTTTTTTTAGCTCACTTGACTTTGTTAAGAAGAAGTGAATTTGTATTGTATATACGCTGCTTTCGTTAATTTTGCCTTTTTACAGCCTGTCCGGTGTTCCAGCAGTAGCTTTCGAAGCATACATATTATTAAAGAGGTTGAATAGATTTCTGGAAGCTGTACGCATATTATTCTATAATCACTCTTATTTACATTTCGGTTTAAGTGCATTATATGTTTTAATACAGTTGGTAATGCTCTGATGATGATAATTCGCGTAAAGTTGCAATAATGTAATTTGTTGCCACTCCACGCAAGGCTTGGATGTCCTTTCTTGTCCTCTCTTACATATTTTATTTTGTTCTCTCCCCTTTTCAAGGTCTTAGGATAAATCTGTTTAATTTTCGACACATCTGCTCACTGCTGCTTCTTGATAAACTAACAATAATAAAGGGAAAATAAATGAAAAATTTTCATCTTCATACTATTCTGATTGTTGATCCATCCAAGGAATGGGGAAAAATCGTTAGGAAAGAGAAAGAAAGACTTTTAAAATATTTTCAAGCCTATATTTTTTGGTTGACAATGAACATCATCATAAGGTGGGATGATGTTACTCGAAACAATAGAAAACATTTCTCTAGACTTGTCGACTCATGACGATTCAGCGGAAGTTTGAGTGTCGAAAAGTAACTGACTGCACTACAATTTTAATCCGTTGAATTTTTATGTTGAAACAACTTTCTCCTGTCGACAGTGACTGGTAAATGACATGTGGACAAACTTTATGAATAACTAACAGTGGTTTCTGTCAGCCAGATTTCATTCTGATGTCTGAAAATGTTTTGCCACTTTATGTGACCCTCTTGTGGATGTTATATTTAAGAAGACAAGGGAAGAGTTTCATTTGGCTGAGCATTTTGTGATTGGAACAATATATTCATATCAGGCTAGTATTTTTCAATTCCTGCAAAGAATTATCATATTATTACATTTCGCAATTAAAAACGTGACGTTAGCTGTGCAGAAAACTATCGGAGAATATTAATACATTTATTCAATCTCAGTCAGTGTCAAAAAGTCTAGAGCTTTGTGGTTCGTGAAGTGTTTCGCTTGTCAGATTGTCAAAGTTAATGTCACTTCTTGAAAGTCGGAAGTGTTGCGTAGCTCATTTCGCAATCACCAAGTTATGCCGTGATAAATACAAGCCATAACCACAACTTTGGCAGAGTAGAGAACCAAAGTGTCCCTTCTCGTGTACATTATCTTCACAAAGTGCAAAGTGTCGTCATCATAACATATATCAAAAGAGTGGTCAATGTTTCACTATCTCGACTTGGACACATTTTGAATTAAATGTATAACTTTTTTGTTCATGTTTTTGCCTCGTGCACACGTTATCATACACTTTAATGAGGGCATCAACAGCATATCATTTCGATTCGCATTGCCTTAATGTTGGAAAATAAAACTGCATTTTTAAAAGATGCACTTAGCGTTTGTACCCTATTAAAAATTGATGCTACTTTTTCTCCTCGATCGTACATAAGTTACTTTTACTACCTCACTGAATGGGACATTTATTCATCAAGCATCCCTATTTTTGCCTCCCCCTCAGTTGTGTTTCACGATACGATCGTATAGAATTGTGTGGACCTCTGTTGGACCATGTTTTAGAGCTGACTACTAGTGTCACTCAGTCAGTCTTGAACTGACGAATAAGATAAATTAAAGTGGAGAAGGTAGTGATATTATTCCAGGGGAGTGGTGATGGTGGTTCATTTAAGGCAAGCTGAAGGGGACGTCCCTCGGGAAGACGAGAGTCAAAAGTTGAGTGGAATGATTTATTCAGGAGATGAAAGCAGAGAAATTCTACCAAAGTCTATTTCACAGGTTGCTCATTCCATCTCTACAGACTTAGACACTAAAAGTAGTGCAGGAAGTGAACTTTTGTTTGTGGATGAGATGAGCAAGTTGAAGTTGGTATTTTATTTTACCTTTCACAAGGAGGTTTTTCTACTTTGAGTTACGAGTAAAAAGTAGGGTTAATACCAAGGGTGCATGGTATGAGAATTTATTATTTCTAGAAAATTAGAGAAAGTATTTTTGTTTTATACATTTTGTTGGACGCCCCTTTTTTGCTCTGGCTCTTAATCCTTTAAAATAGATCTAATCGCACATGCACCTTCGTTTTTCGTCTGTCAGCAGATTTGGCTGAATTGCATCTGAACAGAAACCTTGAATAAGAACAAGTTTCACTCTGCAACTTTCACTTGTGCGTGTTTCTTGTGTGTCTCTTGATAAATTGGAGTGTAGAAGGAAACTTCAACCAGGGAATAAAAGGAAGTGAGAGTGATGTGGACACTTTGCATTCAAAAGGGGAAGATAACGGACACATGGATTTAATATCTGTCACTTTAAGCAGCCGAGAATGATAAATATCGATTTGGACCCGATCTCCCAAAGTTTGCTGTGTTTTCCATTCCTTTTGGCCAAGCCAACCTAAGCCACCTACCTCTGTCCAACTTCTTGTCTGTGTCTTGCTCTTTCTTTGGACGTTCAAGTGAACAAGTGAAAGTACGTACGAGAACACGACAGGGTTCAGCCTTTTCCCTGTTCTAACCTTTATAGCGTTATATACATTGAAATAAATGCTGAGTAGGGACTGACGGAAGATTTAAATTTATTTGCATTTTGTTGGACAATCAAACTCGTCTGTTCTTGACTTGAGGGACTGTTTCAAATAAAGGAATGTCATTAAAAATGTAATATCATTGTTGTAATGTACTTTATTTATTCTGTATTAATTGACGACTGTTTAGAAAATTTATCCATCCAGACTTCTCATCTTACTTGTACAACCTACTTTCATATTTACTCTAGGAAATTCACTAAAATACGTCGTATGGTAATTAGATCGTGATTTTATAACTGCTCCCCTGAAGTGGGAGAAAGCAGTAAATCTTTTTGACTAAGCCAGTCTCAACCTTGTGGTTGGTTGGTGAACTTGTTTCGTATAAAGGAAATAATGGTAAGTTGAATGTTGGTGAGGACTGGATTTATGGTGGGTTAAACGTCCCAAGTAAATGGCAGTAGTACTGAGGGAAACTGTGTAAGACCTTCAGTCCTGCTTTCTCTACTCAACCAAACAGATTAAAAACCCATTTCAGTCAAACATTCAATTCCTTCAAACATAACTTATTGCTAAAACCAAGAAACAAAGCAGCTTCTTTCCCCCAACAAAGCACAAACTTTTCCATCCAGCTGCAGCTGCTTTCTCCCACTTACTCAACTATACTCTTGTTTTTGCCAAAATCTACACCACAAACTGGACAAACTACAAAGCAAACTGCTCCATATTTTTTTAAAGACTTTCTCCCAGAGTAGGTAAAGGAGAGATATGCAAATCTAAAAAAAGTTTTGTACCACGTAACCTTCCTGGTATTGCATAGCATTTCAGTACATCTCTAATCACTTGCTCTACTTTCGAACAGAAGAATCCATTTTTAATAGGGTTACGTAAAAGCTAGAAAATCTAAAAAAAAGTTTTATAACGAGCAAGTGTCATGCATGAGTGACATGATGTTTGCAATTTTATTATAAAAGAAAATTGACAATGTCTGCACTACCCCATCGATAGAGATACCTATATAGGTAGATGGGTTACTGGAAAATGTAATTTTAAACATTTTCCATCTTCATAAATGCTGCCAATATCTGCGAGGTTCTCACAACTAGCAGAGTTTGCATCATTACTGGCATGTATACTTAACCGAGCTTACGTTGGACTGGATTTGCCATGATTTCTCCAAACTTTTACGTTTCGACAAGTTTAGTTTCATCTCTTTCCCAAATTCCAAGATGGTCTGGATGGATGGGCAGATGATTAACGTTCAAGTAAAAAGTTGGTGAGTAGATATGGAGGGCATAAGCAGCTGTATGAGTTTCACCACTGGCAAAATCGATAGTGAAATGGAATTCTAAATGTATGTACCTGGCTGAGTTAGATTATGGGGTCTTTGATAATTTGGAACACGGAGTTGTACAATTTTATAAAATGAAACACAATTTGAAAATGTGTTTGTCGCATGAAATTTTATCCTCGCTGTATGTATTTGACGTTGACGACTTGCACTATATCGACACTAGTTTCAATTCCAAGAAAAAGTTTAGACACCCTGACCGTTCCATACCATGTTCGTTCGTCTCGTCGGTAGCAGCAGCTGTGGCCCTGTTGGTGGGTGTTTGTTTCTGGGATGGATGGGTTCTGTCGTTGAAGAAAAGAGATCATTAGTGAAGGAAGGAAACGGCGAATCCTTTTCAGTCTTATGATATTTCCATAAGTAAAGAGATTCCTTCTGTGGTATGGTGGGTGCAATTAACCGTGCGGTACGTTTACTCTGCTTCTGACTAGTACTTCTGCCATTTTCTTGCTAAAAACTCTTCTGTCTTCGGGCACAGCAGCAGTTGCTTGCTGTACTCACTGAAAATGTTTAAGAAATGCTATGCTGGTAATGTAGTTTGGTACAATTATGTAGTTCACTCACTGATGTAGGTTTCAAATTAAACTTGGTAAGAGAAGAGA
Organism: Folsomia inoculata; assembly: GCA_034695825.1. Taxonomy (NCBI): domain Eukaryota; kingdom Metazoa; phylum Arthropoda; class Collembola; order Entomobryomorpha; family Isotomidae; genus Folsomia; species Folsomia inoculata. The sequence goes on from JAQIWQ010001300.1 coordinate 6,564, forward strand.
ATTAATTGCAAAGGAAACCGTAAACTCATAATGCAATGGGGATCTAAGGCTAAGAAAGATGAAAGATTTTTGGAATTAATAGCATAGATGTGAATTAAGCTTTTATGTTAGTGGTTGCAATCCCCGATGCTGAAGTTGATTGAAGAGTTTTGAACAATTTTGTACATATACTTACTCTTCTTTGACTGCGTTGAATTTAATTCCTGGCTTCCAGTCACCCCGGTGTGCGTTTAAGTATTGCATCGAATAGAATTAAGTAGTCACTTGGTGTCAGCCCTTGTTTGATTCTCGTGTAACATTTGGTATCAGTCGATAAAGGAGAAAGCCTGTTCCTTTTTGCAATATTTACATATGGTATATACATAGTGTTTTCGGTACATATTAATTTTTTAAGTTTACAACTTTATTGGAAGTAGTAAATCGAAAACTAATGAAGGAACTTTACATAATTTGTTTGCTTCCATTGTTGCGGAATGATTCAGTCGCGTGCAGGTGAATAGTAATTTTAATTTTGTTGGCCGTTTTGTGGTTCCACATCGCAAATAATGGTTGATCTTAAAAGGCTTCATTTACTAATAATTAACAACCCTGAAACTCACCAGACCAAAAAGCCAAGCCAAAGCTATGTAACTTCTGATGCGTACAGTACCTACATGGCATAATGAATGATCCCGTGTTTTAGTAGAGTGAGGAAAGGCAAGTTCATTTCTTATTTCCGAATGTTTCAGACATTACTCTATTCACTCACTCTCCCTAAATCTCTGTACACAGTTTGTTACATGGATTTAGCAATTCGCCTTTCTTTTGCACATTTTCCGGTTTCGTATTCAACTGTTCCACATCATTGTATTGTTTATCCGCAATGTTGTCTTTCTTACTACAATTGTATGTATATGGGAAGAAGAAGGCAAAAGTTTTGACCGTCAAGTTAACCACGCTACGGATACGTATATAGCGTCTTTGCTTTATTTTGCTTTTGTTCACTTACAGTTACACTCCTTTCGCCTCAATTTATCGGTTTGGTGTTTGGACAGCGGTAATTTATTCTTTCCGGGAACACATCGTTGTTCTGTATGTGCTGTCTGTTATACATACTACTGCGGTGCGGTTACTTGTTTTGCAGTTATCACAGTACAACACACACTTTGAAATTATTTGTTCACGATCGTTTGTTCATGTTTATCAAATTATAGTGGTTTGTTTCTTGTCTTGTCTTGTCTTTTCTATGGTACACCTTGAAGGTTTCTTAAGATAACATGGAAAAATATATTCGGTTTGGTTGTAACCTGTACAAGATGATGATCACTGTTCAAGTACGTATAACACTGCCACTTCATGTATGTGTAGTTTACTTCTAATTTTGTATAACCTCGTTGCAGTGCTGTGGATAAATATTTAACAAAGAATGCCGCATACATACACGTGGAAATAGACTGTGTTATACTTGTATAGCTTGTTTCAAAGCAGAGGGCAAAATTACATGGGTAAAATGGTGCGAGATCTCTTTAACATTTAAAAAGAAAAGAAGATGGAGAATTTTCTCCAGAGTAAACCACTTTCACTTGATCTTGGGATACAGTAGAATGGGAACCAAATTTAATTCTCAAATGGGTTCTCGCTTTTCGTCATTTTCTTTGAGACTCGATCTAAAGTAAGCAAGCACAGTATGTACGAGGGTGAATATCCATTTTATTATAATCTTGCTCAAACCGTGCTAGGCAGTATTCAAGATTATCTTTCTTCTGAAATTTTGACAAGTTCGTTCGTTATGAGTTTGGACAGCTTTATACACCATGACGTATCACGTTTCCAACCATGTAGACCAATAACACTAACACGAGATTAAGAGAGGAATATTTGTTGACCACAAAGTCATACCTGAACTGATTGAAAAAATCATCCATGTGAATCTGTTTGGTTTCCTTCCACAAAAAAACAAATTAAATCTCTTGTGGGGTGGGAGGAAGCAATTTAACCAAAAAATAGATTCGAATTGCTTCCCTTCCTCAATTTAATTTCGAGTTTGTAAGGATGGTAGCTTGAGGGACAAGATGAAATGAGGAAATGTAGAAAACTGAGTATGGATAATAAGAAGGGGAGGTGATGTTGAATCCCTAGTAAACGTAAAGTTTAACGCATCTGCATGTGTGCCTTTCTTACTTTCAAAATCTGTACGCTCTAATTTTTCACCATTTACAAGCACAGGTTTCGCCGTATTTGTATAAATTCAGTCTGTTACAGTGTGGAAGAAACTGTAATATTGAAAATTGAAACCAAGAAATTTGAGCAAAGCTTAGCATGGATGGGAGGTGAAATTTTAGACCATTCTTATCCTCTGTAAATAGAACAAAGGATGCATTCCTGAATCTGAAACGCTGCACGTGAGTTTGATACCGTTTGAAGATGAAAGCAGTGACAGTTTGATCCCGACTGCATCCTGCGGATGGGATGTGATATCAACAAAGTTGAGACAAATGCATCCCCACTCTCTGTCACTATACATCATACACCGTCCTGTATACATCTGGAAGAGTAAAAAGATTTGTGTTTGGGGAATGAATGAAAGTGGTACATATGAGAGAATAGAGTCTTTCTCTTTTTTATTTCGGAAGACGGAGTCTCATTCTAACTCATAGTCATTCATGTTCCTTCAGAACAGAATTGAATTTCTGTCCAAAAATCCAATTCCCCTCAGCTGGCGATACGATGCGGTGGCTACATGGCCCTTTCACTGCCACCAAAACTTCATTTATTTACCTTCTTCTGCCATTTACTATTTGTCGGGGGATCTAATCCAACAAAGCATACCAAACGAGCGAGAAGGAAGCAATTTTGCGGGGTGTTCGCAATGATATTTCAATAAAATTCTATCTAGATTGATTACATGGGGTGCGAACATGTTTTTTTTAATGAGGATGGAGATGGAAAACTTATTTGTAGAATTGTAGGGAATCAGCGGATATTGAATATTGTTTTTTATGGTTTTGTTTTATGTTTTAGGATTGGAATATAATTGGTATCTCCGTCGTCTTCGAGGAAATGTAGTGCGTCATACATATGTACATTGGAGTCCGTCCGAGGTAATTTCCGGTTCTCTAGGTAGACCACGCATAATGTCAGATTTTGTTTGGGTTGACCTAGCTGAGTAGGAACGGAGTACATGATTAATAACCCAACATTTTGAGACAGTTAGCTTTCACTTGACTGACGTGATGTATTTTGCAAGTTCTTCGAGTTTAGGATTGACATAAGTGACACAAGGACCAGACATGGATCTTAATTTGGCATATGACAAAACTAGGACATTTTGTTGAAGTTGAGTCGGGGTTGACGTTGAAGTTGACTGGCTGGCTGAGCGTGAACATTGAACCGAAATCTGATTTGAAAGACCTCTTCTTCGGTTTCTGTGCTTTCTTTCTTTCGGCTTAGATTGGGCAGTAGTTTTGTGCGAATAATAGGTCCTACGACCGACTGACTGATTTTGTTAGAGACCGGTTTCTACTCGGTCTGTATGGGAATATAGTGTTATGGCCCCCATTTCCTAAATATTGCCTCAAAACTATCTGGAGACGACAGAGAGCGACTTTTTCACTTTTATGGCTCCGAATCTGTGTCAACTCTTTCTGTTTTATCTTTATTTTTCGGACACAGTATTAAATGAAGTCTTCCAAGAAGCATAAACTATCAAAGTACGTAGTCTAGTTTAGTTCTACTGCACAAAGTGTAAAGAACCAACTCTTCGACTTTCTCCCACTTTCGAAGGAAGAGATAGAAGAGCAATACAGATACAACGCTTTGTCTGTATTACTTTGAAACCCAACATCGCCTGTTCCGCAGATTTCTTCCGCAATATAGCAACAGAGGGACATAAATTATGCAATATGTTACAGCCAACATAACTTCTATCTGTCAGACGCCCAAGCAAGCAAGTCTAGTGAACTGAAACTACACAGATTCATCTCAATTCTCCACATTATTTTTATCCATTCTCATACTACTACGCGATATAATGGTCCTTATCTCTGGTGCAAAGTTGTGGCACATTAGGAATTAAAGTGGAGTGGGTCGATCTAATGGAGAGCTACTGCTTAAAAGCTAATTTTTAAAGCGCTTTGATATGTTATTAGCAAGCAAAGTTTGTGAACAAAGTGTCCGTCGGTATGTCTTTCTCTAAGCAGGATAACTCACGAATGGATGAAATATTTTGAATAATGTTTTCGGAATCATATCTGTTTACGATACGAAGACTTTATTACTTGTCATAGTCATCTCATTTGGTGAATTTTTTTCTTACGACAACAACTGGGATGAGACTGGATCAACTGTATGGTTGCTGGGTTTATTCTATTGCATATGTGGACTGGATATGCTAAGATTGTACAAAACATGAAAGTAAATCCTAGAAATTTGAAGAGTGGATAGTTTCCTTTTCCTATTTTGAGTTTTTGGCGGATACGGATGTTGGGAAGAATCAAAGGTTGACAGAAGCATCTTTGAACAAGAATATGATGTGATGTTGATGTCACGGATGAGGGGTGACAGTGACAATTCAGTGTTGCTACAAAGTCTTGAGAATTTCTCGCGAATTCTTACCAACCACCAAGTACTGATTGCATCTCGTATCCAATCTCATTGTGATCATTTTTCCTTTCTCTCTTATCATCGACATTCGACGAAAAGATTCTTCTCTACTTGTCAGACTCGCACGTGCTTCCCTTATAAAACTCGACAGTGAAAATGTCTC
>JAQIWQ010001301.1:0-11306 GCA_034695825.1 Folsomia inoculata
AGTCACTTTGATGTCTTGTTTCTCATCCATGTGACACGTAAAAATTATTTCGTTAATGCAGTTTGGTAAAACATTTACTGCTGAATTTTTTGACATTGAACAAACAACCACTCCCACCACTGGTTTTGAGTATTTACTAAAACCAAAAAGCCCTATGAATTTTTTTCCTGGACAGTTAGCATCGGCGGGGGTTCTCGTAGACGAGTGTATAAGGTGTCAAAATTTAGGCAAGAACATGATGTAAATGCTCTGCCATAGTTTTATGCGAAAACGTAGATGCTCTGATTGTTATATTACGAAAACTGATCGAGGGGGTTTTGTATTCCCTTCCATGGAATATACCACACACCCACGACATTTCCAATCAAGCAGACCAGGCAGAGCACCTGACCCACAATTGACCCACCCAGTGTGGTGTGAACTGTTTCGAAAGATTCTAAACCCCCTGTGGTCGCTAAGTGGGGGTCGGTAGACGGAAATGGCCGCATAATTTTGTTATTAAGTCCAAAATATTTCAGTTGAAAATTAAGTTTCAAAAAACCTTCCGCAGCCTTAACGAATCATCTGCATGAAGAGTTTCCTCCAATGACTATACTGAGTCCTCATTATCCTCCTCTTCAGCTGGAAATTAATTTGGGTATCATAACTACATTTTGAGAGATAATATCTTAGGTATTATTGCTATAAAATTCTAGTAAACATCTAGCTTACCCTGCTTATCTAGTTCGTCACGAATTTCTTGAGAATTGACTAGTACTAAACTGGATGGTGGTATTGCTGATCTTTCTCGTGAATTTTTAAAAGTTAAGAAAGAATTAAAGCGAGTGAGGATAAAAATAATCAAAGTCAAAAGTCAAAAGTGTGATCAACAAAACAGGACAACTTTTTGTGTAACCTTCATCCCACAGCAGCTGACTAAACCATGCCCTGAATTTCTTGCATTTTTTGCATTTCTTGCATTTCTTGCGTTTTTTATCATTTTTTGCACTTTGCAGCAAAAATTCAATTTCTTGCGCAAAGAACGAAACTATGTTTTAAACCTTCTGATCTGGAATAATATTGTGTAGAAAATAATGATTGTCTAAAGTGACACCTTTAAAAAACACGTTACAGGAAGGAACTTGTAATACCTTTCATCATAAAATGCTGATAAAGAAAACAAATTTTCCACAATTTTTTTAAACGGCGAAATATTATAAAATTGCTCTAGTCCATTGGACAGGATTTCCTCGTCTTCTGTTCCTCCAAAAGTTTGTAGAAAATATGACGAACTAATTACGCTTTCCTTAAAATTAAAATATAGAATGCTGAACAGGCAAAATGCCAACAAGATTTGAAATAATTTCAACTTCATTCCTGTTTTATGTGAAATTGTAATTGTTTCTTGACTAGGGTTCAGTTCAGACGAGTTGGACAGAGAAATGTACTTGTATTTGAATGTGTTGGTTTGAAGCTATAAACCAAATGCATTCAGTTAAAAAATTGCACATGTCTATAAAATATTGGTATAAAAATAAAACTCTTACTTGGTTAAACATTTTTAGCACTAGTTAGACGTTGTCAAAAGTTAGTTTTGATTACATTTGGGATCAATTGACATTGACACTAACTTTGACAAAATCTATGAGAAACGCCTGAGGCACCTGCATTGTTAATTAAGGTTAAAGTACTTACAAAAACATTTCGTTCCCCAGTTGTTGGTCTTTAAAGCATTTAGCGTCTCCAGCTACCACTTTAATCAGTCCAGGACCAAGGTCAAAATCAGCGAAATAGGTACAGGAAACATTCGGAAATTTCTCCAAAGCTGCAATTCCCAGGATTCTTAAACCCTCTGAACTGAAATGTTATTGTAAACATGATGATAGTTTTCAAATAAATGATACCACCTTAAAACACTTTATTTATACACACCTTTCATCATAAAATGCTGACAAGGAATAAAAATTTTCTACAATTTCTTGAAATTGTGGAATATTACAATATTCCTCGTACTTTAATTGATCTAGTCCATTGCGCAGGATTTGCTCATCTTCCGCTTCTCGAAAGGTTTTTAGTAATTACGAAGAACTAACTAAACTTTTCCTAAGAACACTAAAAAATATAATAATGTTAACCACGCAGAATGCCAACAACTTTTGAAATAGCGTAAGCTTCATCTATATTTCAAATGGTACAACTTTAAGAATTTTGAATGTTTCGTGCTCAGACGAATTGGCTAAGATAATTGATTTGTATTAGAAGCTTAACGTAATGCATTTGTTCTGTCTATTGAATATTAATGCGCAACAGATCACTGCACCTGCTGCGGTTGTATTAACATTACGAATAGACAAAGGGCTATAAAAATGCACAGATGTTTCTATTGCCGAATAACACGGCGAAAGCTTTTATTGGTGAATGATTTGCTTAATTTTTCAGTAATTTGGCACTTGTGAATTTAGCGTTTATGTCAAAAAGAGTAAATTTCAACAAATTCAACCCATTATAATTAATCCCACTATTTAAACCGTAGTTATAATCACAAGGTTTATGTCATTGCAAGCTTTATCCCCTGCGAACAACCTATAAAACAGTTATTGTAGTATAAAACTCGATTTACACTCTGGGATTTTGTTATTATTTTGGTACCCAATACAACTAAGGAAAACCGCAAAAGTCAGGGTCCATTAAACCCCAGGTTGATATCAAGTTGAAGAGGTATTTAATAGGTGAATGTATAGATTTGTCTTTTTGTAGTGGCCCTTTCAACCCTATATAAAGAGGTACATTGCCACCATTCAACTTTTAAGATGGCAAAGTTATGCCGTCTGCAGTAAAGTAGTTTTGTTCTTAGTGCAGGGTAATTAATTTAGGCATCATTCTCCAGTATCCATGACAACTTTCACCAAATTGAAAACAGACACGACATCCATATGGCCTGAATAATTCCGATTGTTGTGATGAACAATTAACGTAATTTTGTTAATCATTTCATTATCATTGCGACTGGGATACGTTATCCAGCCCCCGCAGGTCAATGGAGCTGCTTTGAAAAATATGCATATAATATGGCTTTAGGTTGTTTAACTGGTTGTTTGTCAAATTGTATTGCAAGAGAGAGTTCTCAATTAGCAATAAAATATTACTATATTTCAATTTAACAAAAATTTGGCGAGGATATGAGCACATTGTGGAAGAGACTGGTGCATTATCTAATTCTAACAATTTAAATGCTTCTCAGTGACATTGTGGAATTGACATCATTTTGAGAAACATTCAAACCGACGGGGTTTCATTGTTGCCTTAGACTGACAGTTTATTAATTGCCTGTTTTTGACACCATTATATTATGGAGATAATTAAAAGTAGGGATTTAAAAACATCGTACAGTTTTACTACTTTGCCTTACCAAATCTTAGTTGTTTCATTCTCGAACTCAAAAGTAAGATCCAATTCAATTACATCCTTATAGTCCGACGATGCATTTCTTTCCCTGAAGTTTGTCATCTTTATACTTCTCTAGTTTTTGTAGAAATCTAGATCTTTACACAAGCACCGCAGTCTAGTACTGCTCCAATTAAAGTGAAAACAGCAATGTAAAATTAAAGTTTATTCATTTTTGGTATGAATCAAATTAGTTTGGTTACTGCAATGAGCACACCCTGTGGTCAAGTTGAATACGGCATCATGGTATTCAAATTCAACCCGGGTTTTAAAGGGTCATGCATTTTTGTGCTCACAAAACCTTGATCTTTTAGAACCGAAGGAAAGGAATGGGTCGGGGATTTAATATTAAAACCGCGGGTTTTTTTAAACTCTGTTCAGTCGCTTAATTGTAACTACTAACAAGCATAAATGAACCACCTCCATCCGAAACAAGCCACGGTTATTCGTGCCGACTAATTCATTTGTATCGAATCGCTGTGAATTGTAACCACGCTGAGTTCCTCGATCGGAACTCAAACAAGGAAAAAACCTTACATGTAGAATAATATATGACGCATTCCCCGAACTTTAGATTTGTTTACGTTTAGTAAATGCATACTCACTTTAACCACTCGAAACCCCTTCCGGTATAATTCTACAAAATTAACTTCATAAGTATTCAAAACTCTGTAGCAGATCGATTTGAGTTTATTATATATTTTTTTAAATAAATGCCTTTATTATGGGAGCAGAATTAAAATTGGGTATGTGCGTGATGGCTTCGTGAAGTTGACCTTGAATATACGAAATGGCATGATTGACATGACATGTTTGTCATGATGTGTTACCGAAATTTATTTTCTTACGAATGTAAATTTTCCAAAGTCCAATCAGGTGTTGGGATTAATGTCTTAAGTTTCACGGAGAATACGGACAATAGGCATAAACATTCTGTGTTAACTAGTCAAGAACCCGAATATAGCCTGCAAAATTGGTTATCCATTACATAATCACCACCTTCCACGTTATAAATTCTAGAATGCTAAAGTGTTGGCTTACCTAAACCGCTGTTTGTGTAGAAAGCAAATATTTTGAAGCACTTGGTAAGGGTAGTATGAAGGTAAGTAGTATGCAATGTGCCATTATTTATCATATGTTATCGTCACGACTTTTTTCTGCGTTATGCGTTTCTGCTATTGGTTATCGAGCCGCAGCGACCTAATGGGCGCCTTTTGATAAGCTTCATAAACCTAGGTCATGAGTATGACCTTTTCAGTGACTCTATTGATTACTGAAAAATGCATGGGTTGAAACAAAATACTGAAAAATTATTATTGACATATTTTAATCTTATTTCAACGTATAATATTTAACAAGAAAGAATGGGACTTTTAAGTTTAACAAGAAAGAATGGGACTCTTAAATCAACCATGAACAGAGAATAGTGCATAAAGCACATTGAGAAGTCGCAAAGATGAGAGCAACAGGTTGTGTACTCAATCCGACCAGGATGGGCTGGGTAGATGAGACACACTTGCATGGACTTTTACTTGTCTCATAAAATGGATTGCATAAATTGTCTTAAAGATGGTTTACATAAATTTGGAATTTTCCCAAATTCAACTAGCATTTGTTTTCGAAAAGTGTACCCTCCAATTGGGATACCGCAGTTTGAGGAAATTCTTTCCTCTAATATACAATGTGACCTGGTTCCTGAGATACAGGTTGACAATTCAGCAGCCACTCGTGAGTTCGTTTAGAACGGAATGTTCGTGTTTAAGTTAACCTAAAAGAACGTTTATCTTTCGAAAATACCTTTTCGGGTCCCAGTCCTTGTCAATCTTCACAGTTTTTCCTGGACTCGTTTCCTTTACGAAGTTTGGAAACGAAACATGTTTGTCGACAGTTTAAAAAGGAACTGTCGATAGTTAAAATGTCGACAGTTCCTTTTCAAAGGCAAGTTCTATGCTTGCCATGTAAAATTTTACAATTCTTTGAAAAATCAGTGGGGGTCTTGGAATGATGTTTTTTGGAACTCCAAATTATTTTCATAAATCCTTCTCATAATAGGGCTATTGGTTAAACTCAAAACTTGGAAAATCCATCCCACATTGAATGGCTAAAAGTATTTTAAAACCGGGACATTGATCTAAATCACCCTGTATATTTATCTCTTATCTTTGTTTTGTATCTGAGAAAATATCTGGCCCACCTCTCTCCGGGAGACAGACAGACTGATTAAGGCAGACAAACTTAATGGACTGGAGGGTCGGGCAGAGCGGAGGGACGTCCGGGAGGAGGGACGGAAATAGCCTTCGTATAAGGCAGCTTCTATGTATACTTAATAAGGTTGAGTATACTCATGTCGGTTCTTACCTCATCGTTAGCCCAAGGTACAAAGTTCCTGTTTTCGATACTTTTCATCCATAATGGACCATTTGGCAATCCTGGAAGCAGCGTACAAACGTCCTTTACAGCGACTGTAAAGCTCCCTATTTTAGCAAATGTTGCTCCCAAGTCGTCGGATGGATTACTTACAATCTGTAAAATGGTACAAGTCTGTGTTGTTAATCTGTATTAGAAACTTTTGATTTTGCTTACCGTATGATGGATTTCCTGAAATGTTTTTGCAGGATAAGGTTGCTCTATGGGGTTTTCTCGGTGTTTTTTCGAGACTCGTTGGCGCATTTGTTCTTGGCTCATTTTTTTCCTAGGAGGGTTATCAGATTCAACTGATATGTGGGCTCTTCTATCAAGTTGTTTACTACGGTTTGTATAAGAGGTTGAAGAGGATGAATAACGATTTACGCCTCTCTCTCCATTATTTATTTTGTTCCTGCCACGTCTCAGTTTTTCCGAACGTCGAGGAAAGGGTGATTGAGATCTGCTTCGATCTCGGTACCTTGGTGGCGATTTTGTAGGTTTGGGTTTAATTTCGTGTCCTGTTGGAGAAATATGACGTCTTTTTCTTTCACTACGTCCTCCATCATGAGGGTGCTGGTAATTTTTGGATAGTTTGTTAATATCTTCTGCATCAGAACGCCTTCGTTTCATTTTAAGTGCTGGAGTTTGACAGTGGAGAAAAGAAAAGAAAGAAAAGTGAGGCTTTCACTACGTTGGAATAGAGTAGAAGGTTGATCCTTAAAATAATTAAAAAATTAATAATTTAGTATTAATATTTTTCAAATTTCACAATCCAGTAACAACCATAAATATATATTTAATTGTAATATTTTAAACTTGGGAATGATATTCTGTGGATTTTCATGAATTCTCGTTGTAGAATTTAGCCTCAATCTAATTATCATAATTCTGGACGATGGAAGTTACTACACGAAAAACTACGACAGCTACGTGTTGTACCATTAGTTCGAGATTTGAGAAATCTGGAAAATCTATACAAACGACAAATCGAAGTTAAAAATAACACAACGATTTTAAGAAGATGCTACAAACAAGACATAATAGCCAATGGATTCAAGCTACAATACGTTAAAAGGAGATTTGGAACCCAAAATAAGATCACAGCAAGAAATATTTTAAAGAAAACCATCAACAATAACTACAAGGACATGAAACATTTGGATAATAGAATAAAAGAATTTCGGATCAAAATACGACAAACCATTCCTGACTTATCGGGTTGGATTTGTCACATGCTAAATCGAAGTCAAGAATAGTAATCAAGAAAAATTGGACAACGACAAAAAAGAAGTTTGAGAACCTTGATAATCAAAAAATACAAGTAGTGAAAAATTCGATGTCCAAACAAACCCAGAAACCAGTTACAATACACCATTTATCGTCACACCCCCTCTCATCAGATGAAGAAAAACTTCTTATGCTTGGTTTACATTTTTCACTTCCACTGAAAGATTTACGAATACCCATGATAAACACAGCTGCCACCATTGAACTAAGAATGTATCGATTAGAGACTGATGACAACACCAAAAACTCGGTTAGAAGTGGAGCCGCAGACTTGATGAAGACTCACATAAAGAAGTCCAATTTTCAACAAAAAAGGGAGACATGGATTTCGAATTCAATAAAACATCTTAAAAATGACATTAACATATGCGTCCTAAAAGCGGATTCCGGAAAAGTGACCCTACTCCCACCATGACCGATTGAAAAAGTCCAGTTTCAGTGAAAATATATTTTTCCAAGCAGATTTTGTGGTCAAAGTACCACTTTCCAAACTCACTGGCGCAATTGGGGGCACAGTCCGGCCGTTTGGGTCCATTTTCAATCCCAATAGGGTGTATTTATGAGGTAGCGCCAATACAGCTGGTCTTCCACTCAGTTCGTTCTTTCTCTTCTTTCCCACTCAACACAGCCACGGCCAAAACTTCAAACCACCACTTTAATAGAAATTGTCAAGTGTCAATTTCTTGTCGTTATTCAACAACTACGCATACGTACCACTTTAATGAATCTCTTCGCATACATAATCTACTATCCTCTATTTTAACAGCCTTAAACTTTTTATCAATGTGAATTTGACAAAGGAATAAATTTAGAAACCACCGTACCGTAAGTCAATCAAAATTGAGCTTGGTTCGTGGATATTACATATAAAATAAAGCGTGGATGCATTATGGCTATCGAAGAGGACTCCATGTTTCTCCGGGTCAAGTAGATTATTCTCCAGTTGTTTTATCGTAGCCATTAAATCCTTCAATTTAAAGGTGTATGCACGTAACGTATTTAGACTCCCTTGCCCTGGCTCAAGTTGTGGGATTAAAATTAAAAATGATGCGAATCATCTACAGGATACAAAATCCAAATGAATGTGAGTGAGTATTTTATAACTGATGAGATGTTCTTATATTCAATGGAGTTTTACTCAAAAATCGCCGTGTAAGCCTTTCCTTAGTGGATTACTAACGGAATCAGCGTGCAAATGACTATAATTCTTTAACATGTCTTCAACAAACGAAAAAATGCAGGTCAAACAGTAATGTTATGTTAATTATTCACTGGAAAAATGTTTGTAGCAGATAATGAACCATTTGTCAGTTTCTAATTAGAAATTATCGAATACCTGATATTAAATTTTATCTCCAAATCACATTTACAGCATATTATCTTAAAAATGTATTAGATTTGAACTTTGGAAAGTTAAAAAACACTCCGATACCTCATCGTTGCATTTAAAATTGTCATCTCACATTAAAAGTCCTCAAAGTTCGGCTTTGTTAAATCCACGCCATTCCGCCCTCTCGCATGCTATGTAGTTTCTGGTTATTATTATACTTATTTGCAAATATTACAATTTCTGTGCATTTTATGGCACACGGATTAGTTATAACCTCAATTTTTATTCCACCCACTGCGGGCAAAATTTGCTATTGACCATTATTTTTAGTTATTGTCGCGTTAGGATAATGATTTGATTATTACAAAAGCTTGCGGGAAAATTTTCTGTTAAGTAGTAAATGTGATGCGTATGTGCATGTAAGTAATCCACTAGTCATTAATAAATCAAATTAATTTGGGGTAATTAATTGTTAAAATTTGGTCAAGTAATTTCTCTAACGTTTTGATTCCCTCGAAATATATTAGATTTGTAGTTTTTTGCTGAAAAGTTTCGTTAGTATTCAATGTTGTCAGTGTTCAATGTTCCTTTATGTTACATTCAATGAAAAGAGTACCGAAATCCTTTATCCGCTTTTGCAAACTTTGAATCATGGGTTGGCTCTGGGATTCAAATGCTTGTTGATTTTATTCCGAGGCGAATATTACATTTTAGCAAGGTTGGAAAGAAATTGTCACTCAGGCAGTAACTTTGCTAGTTTATTTCGAACAAAAGAGGTTTCTTATACGTTTGTTGAGAGTGTCTTTGTTGGTGAAATGTAGAGTAGTAGTAGATTGATGGGTATCTGCAGCTTTCTTGGAAATCTGTACAATGCGGCCCTCCGGTTCAAATACCTATTGAGACATGGACAGTACATAACAAATTTTGATTTTGCAGAATTCGTGCAAAGCAACAATTTTAGATCAAGCTAAGAGTTTGAGAGTAAAAATATTGTATGAAACCCTACCATCTGATATGTTGAAACCAGTCCCTTTCCTTACTTTCTCCGGGCCCAAGTGTTGATTTATTGTGTAGGTTGCATTTTCAGTTGCGGTTCAACTCTCAAATTTTACACATCTGAACACCACAATTTGCAAACCCTTCTTCCTACTGCACTGCATCCTGAATCTGCCTTTATTTTAGTGATTCAAACTGAGGATGAAGCCCGCGGTATGAAATAAGCTACCACTATAATCAGTTTATTGTGTTTGGTCGGTTATGTAACCAACTAATAATCTCATGTTCTTGCTCCTAACAGTAGATCTATTCCGGGGAAAAAGAAAAGGGGTTTCAATTACATAAGAAACGATCCATAAATCTCTATTTCAGTTCGCTGGAGGATAATAAGATGTTGAATAGTCAATAACACATTGTTGAAATTCCATGTCCAGGTTATTTCTCTCCGACTTTAACTTGAAGTTTAACAATTTGAATATTGTTATCGACGCTACACTGAATAAGTACAAGATGCATTTATGTACATAGACAGGATTAGCATCGACTCCAAGAGAACGAAACTATCCAAATCCAACACTTTTCTCCTCCGCACCTTCCCCACATTTATATAAGTTACTTGCACGTCCGGCACCAGTCACTCTGCAACTTGAGAATGTCAAATCATTTATCTAGATTAGATTTATCATGATTGGTAAATACATTTCAAGGGGCGCTATATCCTGGTTGTTATATTTAATTGCCTTGAGTGACCAACTTGGCATGTAAAAGCATGAACCAAAAACGAAGAAATGTGCCGTTCATGTAAATACGTATATTCAACACTGGTTATATTTTAGTGATTAAAATTTAATAATTTAGTTCCTATCGTGTTTGACAAGTTTGGATTCTCATTTGTAATAAACTTTTACGTGATATGCAGAAATAATTTAATTGAACTAAATAAAAATAATAAATTTGCTGTGTATTTAGTTGTTAGATTGGGAGGAACATTGAGTAAGTTAGAATGTAATATGTTGCATAATGGTGCGTAATTTACATAGAATGCGCTAAGTCACAATAAAACACAAGCAGCCACATTACATATCGCCTATACAATTTCTTTATTGTTATTAATTTTCACATTTGTTCCGTTCCATTCGCACGAATTAGAACGTCGAATGCTTTTCGAAGAAACGAAATAACTTTTAACACCTGCATTTAACTATGTGTAAGTGGTTTAGATTGAAATGCATTGATGAAATAAGTAATACCCGCTATGTTCTGTTCTGATGTGAGATCCGGTTAGAATGTGGGTCGGAGTTAAAGTTGACTCCGCAAAATTAGGACGCTCATCCTTCGAGTGCAGTTCGACGCAAAATATTTCGCAGTGACACACGTTTAATTTGCCTACATATGGAATTATTTTTGATTTATTCTGCCGTATTATGTCTCATTAGTTCTAAGGTTTCTTTAGTAACAATTCATTGAACTTACAGAAAACATTTAAACAATTTCAAAGTTAAGCCTTTTTTCCTGGATTTCATAACACATTCATAAACACACACTTAACACAATGAGACTGAGCTTATAACATAGGAACGTATACATGAGGAATAATTTAGAAGTAAAACAGTTTTTAAGAGATGCGAAATGATTGATAAATTAAGACTTGGTCTTTTTGATCCAAGTACAAGGCGATGGCAATTGTTGGAAGCTTTTGCAATTGCAGATTTTGTAGCTGGGAAAGCTACACTATTAAAAATAGCATAGATATTTAACATCTCTCTGTGTATACTACGAAATATGTGGAACAAGCTGATGCCAGGTGGCTGCGATGCAGCCCCCCTCCCACCACCCCCACCCCCAGTGGGTGTGGTTAGGGCAA